>JASDQU010220230.1:0-10821 GCA_032191745.1 Picea mariana
CGTGGATCCTCTCGAACTAGGTAATCGTTAACCTACAGTTCGAGCCACGACTGGAGTGCTAGTAGGTTGTGGCAAGGCTGCTATCCACACCTCTCCCTCAACCTCTCTGAAAATCATGTGTGGCCCCTTTACTCCATATGTGAGTCTGGTCGGCAAGCTATCGTCAGCCTGCATCATCAACCATCGTGTCAGAATGTCAACAACATATCATAAAATCAATATCATATCATCAAAACAAAGCAATATCACCATAAATGAATCTACCCAAATAGCACACTCCCTGACTCAATCCGGAGTCCAAGGGGGTTCCACCGATGTCTCTGCATCCTCAAGGTCCAAAACCCTGTACACTCAATGAAACTGAGTCAGCAACACCTGTCTACATCAAAGTAGTAAAAACATCCTGCATCATAATGAAGGATAACTATTTTATCATCATAAAAATCCAGATCACTTGCGAGCAAGTGTCCTCAAAGAATAAGTTTTGTAAGTGCACCAGAGCGGGATGTTACATCCTCGACTTTCATATTGATAGTCTACAAGCTATCATGGACCAGCTACATGTCTAATGGTCAACACAAGGGATGGGGGCCGAAAAGCTCAACCCAAGGTAAATATTTATAAACTTGTTGTGCATCCATCGATTACGGTCCCCCCGACCTGTAATTAGTGTAACAACACTTGACCTTTGTACAATCGGAGTGAGATTAACACATGCCCAATATGTCGATAGCTAGCGACAATCCTGAACTGTGACGTATTCAAAGTTCATTTGAAAAGAGGGTAAAGACAAAAAATGTTGGTTTATCCAAGGCTTACGAAGAATTCAAGTGCCCAGTAGGATATACCAACACCATTCTAGCAGGAGTCCTTTCTGAACCAAGTTCCTCTATGGGTAACTAGAACTACATTAATTGCTTCAGTTTTCATTATTAAAATGGAATTTTGTCAAGCCACTAAAACTACGAAAATTTTTAATGTCGAGGAAGAGGATTTAATCAGTAAATACAAGGATATATTTGACCTGGTCTTGTATTTTGATCCTTTTGAATTATACCAAAAGGCTATGAATAATTCTAGAGATCTGGTCAATCATTATCATGCTTGGGAATCCAATTTAGAAAAAAGTTTGGTTCTCCAAGTTTATGACTTTCCTGAGTTCGTGGTTTGGTGTGCCTTAAATTATATTCCCTCTAAAAGAGCTATAATTTCCACAGATGGGTATATACTGATTGAACTGACTCCCAAATCCATTGTTGAAATGTCAAGGTGTCCATTAAACCCTGAGAATGAAGTGTTAAATGAGATTTTATTGGCCAAATGTTTCTGAGAATTGAAACCTGATGAAAGAGTGGTTCTATTAGAGTGTTATCTGTGCAATAATATTGATTTTCCTATAAATAACCTTAGTATTGAATCTAGCATGTTTCCTAAAACTTCAAGAAAAATTATATCCATGATTTGTGCAATTTTGGGAATAGATAAGAACCTTGTGGTTGATGAGTTTTTGTTAGGGATTATGGCCTCAATCTTTGTATTTGCATCTAAACTCTTGGCCAAATTTAATTATACCCAATTTCTAGCTGATCAAATCCATTATCAACTGTCAAAATTTGAGTCTCTTAAAATTTTCAGATACTAATCGTACGTTGTTCATCTATTCTTGTTTTCTCAAGTCACCCAGTTTGCATGCCTTGGATTAAAAGTTGAATATGAGATTGGTAACACGATTTCATTCATTCATTGGACTCCTCTAATTAAGAAAGAAAAATTTGAATACTGGATTATCATAGTATATTGACTTGTTTATGTACAAAGCTTACGATATTATATATAGTGAAACCCCCCCCAAAGTTTTCCCTGAATGCAAAAAATTGTTATAGTTGATCCCGTATAAGAGAGTAGGAGACTAGTATGTATTTGAGAATTACATTGAAATTAGAGACTATGGTTGTGAAATTTAACCTTTTCTTTTACCTATTTTCTTGACTCCCAGAATATTTTCACTTGAATACATTAGACAAAGATTGAATTCATATGATGTTCATTTTGTGTCAAGAAAATATAGGGCTAGTTTTGAATTGAAAATAAGGTAGGACCTTTTATTGTGAATTCCATGTCAACATTCCAGGTTGCAACAAAGGTTTTCTTAGATACGAGATTCCAACAAGGAAAAACATGGATATATGACCCTCATGCCTTGATTTCATCAAAGAAGATTTCACATGGTGAGACTCATTATCATCATGAGCAAAAATCTGAGCTAGATCTGTTGGTAAATGAGAATAGTTGCAAAGATGTGCAAAATATCTTGTAATTCCATGGTAAAATACCAGTTACTCCAATCATAGAGACTCCTAAGAAGTTTGATAGGACATACAAGAGAAATAATACATAATCAAATTCAAAGGATTCAGAAACAGAGGAAGAGAAGTCAACAAAAAGGAAAAATATAGAGGTACTTGATGAAAAAGAAGAGCAAGAATTATAGGAAGAAGTAGTACCAGTGGGAAACAAACCTGTTGTAGTTGTGGAAGTGTCATCATGAGATAATCCCAAGAGTACATAGGGTCATAATGAAATAGAGTCTTCAACTATAAATCAATTAAAGAAGATTGATTATGTTAATCAATTCATGGATATTAGTAAAATGAGTTCAAAGATCAATAAAAAGATTATTCCCAAAACCTTTGATCAAGGAGTATCCCAGAAAAGGATGCTCTCTCCTATGATTATAAAAAATGTATATTTAATATAACAATCATGGAGCCAAAAAAATAGAAGAAGGTCACCAAGGTGTCTATTGATATCAATGCAGTGCATCCATTGGATAAAATGGATCTACATAGACAGACTAGGGAAATGTTGAATAGATATGTGATATTAGTCAACTTGGGAATAAAGAAGCTGCAAGTTATAAATGAGAAGCTTAGAAACTATCTTGAAAATTAGAAGTTGGAAAATAGAACCATACAAATAAGAGAAGATGAATTAGATCAATGGGTAATGGACTTAAGATCTAATCCACATGAATTGGCATCTGTGCAAGCCCTAATGAAAGCTAAAGATACAAAGATCTAGGCATTGAAAATCATGCATAAAATCCATGGAATTGAACATGTCTATAATCTAGAGTTACATATTATCCAAACATAAAAGGATCAACTCATGAAGAAAATGTTGCAAATGGAAGAACAAATGGAATTTCACGAAAAGTAGATTGAAATTTTGAAGGGAGAATCTTCTTCATCACATGCAAAAACATCAGTAGATCCAATAGATTGGTTATTAAAAGCATTGGAAGACTTGAATTTTAAGGGAGATGAGATTTAGAAATTGAAGAAAAAAGTTGCAACACATGGTGAGGAAATCAAGGACAAGGACGAAGTCATTGTAGAATATGAAAAGATTAAAGCTAAGATGCTTATGGACATCAAACAATTGAAGAACAAATTGTCCAACAAATCTTATTTTGTAGGGGCCAGACACATCATATAGGATGACATCATAAATGAAATTCAGAACATATGGGACTATTTCAAGATAATTGATAATTAAATGCTATTAACAGATGAAGCAGTTGAAGTTATAAAAAAATCATTTTAGGAATAAGAAATTCAACCACAAGTTGCTACCGAGGTTATTAAGTTCCAAAATTCCAATTCCACTTAAGAACTAATAACAAAAAGTGTGAAAGAAAGAATCACAATGACTATGGAGGCTGAAAATATTTTTACAAAAAAAGAATTTATTGCAGATAGCTCAGAACAAATGCATAATGGTGAAGAAAAACATTGATTGATTCATAAATAAATTTGAAAACCTAGTCAATATGGGGTTACCTTCCACTTTGAATGATAAAGGAAGGTTCTTATCAATCGAAAGTTACAAAAAGAGTTTGTTCATATCCAGACAAAACGACACAAAGTTCCAAGGTATGGCTGACAGTTTAAGAGGGAAATCTATTATGGATCTTCTCATAGATGATTTCTACCTTCTCTGGAAAATTAAAAGTCTATTATCAAATCCTTCTACATATGAGAAATACACAGAGCTAGATATTGCATTTATGCAAATGAGTTCATTCCAGTATCATTCAAGAGAAACATGGAAACTTTTCATTTGACTGTTGACAAAATGACTCAGCAAGATAATTGAAGAAAATGAGGGATTGTAACAGTTCTCTTTTGATCTTCATATTTGTAGGAAGTCAAAGATCTTATGTATATGAAAGGATAGGAAATAGGAACTAATAACCATATTTGGTTACAACCTAGTTTGTATAAATTTGTATGAAAGACTTGATGTAAAGGGTTTTAGGGGGGGGCATAGGAAAGATGGGTTCTTCAATAAAATTTTGCAAGTTTTGAGTGATTCAAATGTTTGTCTCTCAGTTCATGTGAGTTCTATTGTTGATGTTTTCTGTACATTTTTAAATTTTTCTTAAATGCATTTTTTTTCATGATTGTGATAATTTAGTTCAGCAAGAATTGTTGAAAACAATGAAAATGATCATTTAAAGTTACATATTTCTTTGACATCGTGTTAGTATTAATAGGAAATATATTTAATTTTTATTAAACATTTTTTAATAGAAACAAATTATTCCTTTTTTCTCAAATTATATTCTAGTTTAGATACATTTTTTTTGTTACCATTTCTTTTTTTTGAAAATCTTTATCAAAGGATACATTGTTTTGCAATCAAATTTTGTTTATGTCACCTCTTGTCTTTCCCACTAAAATATTTAATTTCTTGAAACATACAGATTTTTCCCTTAAAAATGATCTTTAATCTTTAAGGATTGAATTGAGGACCTAAAGTAAGTCAAAAAAACAGTTTGTTTTAGCATAGAACAAGTTAAACAACCAATCAATTTTAGGGATGCCTTGGCATAGTTTTCTAGCGAGAAACATGTCAAGGGTTATAACAGGCCACTATGCAGGGAGTTCAATCTGAAGGATCTGAAGGATTGACTACCATTTTTCTAATTTTTCAGATTTTTCTTACAATCCTTTGCACTTCAGAAGTCCATTATGTGATGAAAATTAGATTAACTAATATTTTTAGTTAGTTATCCTTGAATTATTACTAGATAAATGGCCATTCATTCATATCTAGATCTGGCTACACTTCCATACCCAGACTGTTGTTGAAAGGAATAGTAAGACAGATGCCATCCTCCATAGAACAAACAAACCCATGAAATAGATCAACAACATAATATGGAAATTGTTTTAGCAACATTTCAAGAAACTTCAACATAACTAATGCAACAATTATATGAACCTGAAGTTTTAAATGAAACAAAATGTTAGCATTAGTTATGCCAACAACAACATTAGCTATTGAACACTATTCATTGACTATTAGAACAATAAACTAGTAACTAAGTAAACCTAATGAACATTCGATTGGTTTTTGTATAGCGAACGAAAGAACTTCGTGTTTTGCAAATACTTTCCTTTCATTTTTTCATAACTACTTCATTTAGACAAGATATGCATAGGCATATTTTTGTGCAAGTTATGTTCAAGATGTTGATTTTTTTGGTAGCATCTAACAGGTACTTCTACATTGGCATGTGTTTTGCATGTGGAATTTGTCGAAAATATTATAGTCTTGAGTTTAGTTTAGTTAAAAGGAGTTAATTAAAGTAAAAGTATTTTTTATTAGTGAATTGAGTTCTTTAAAGGACATGCAAAGCATGAAACATGTAATTTAAATATTATGTGGGTGAGAAAAGTAATCTCAACCATAGATCACTTTGAATATTAGAAATAAATTTTAACTCATAATTATAAAAGTAAGTATGGGGTAAAGGATAAATCACTTTTGATAGGAGATCAAAGTTAGATACTTTTGACGAGAGGTAGAGGCTGAGAGACTTGTGTTGAGGGAATCAACACAAACGAGACTTGTGTGAGATACACTTGTGAGAGACTTTCATAAGAAGTCACTTTGCTGAGATACCAAGGTTGAGGATAGCAAAGAAGGACTTTTTCTAGTGTGAGGAGTGTAGGAGAAAAGAAGGAATTTTTCCTACACTAGAGTGAGGAGATCTCACTAGTTGGGTGAAGAGAGTTCATCCAAGTATTGATGAGAGGGTTGGATAAAAAAGGATCATGATTCAAGATATTGATAGGTGGAGAAGGAATTTCATTTAGAGGTCATGCAGGTCAAGAAGGAGAGAGAGAGAGAGAGAGAGAGAGAGAGCAGAAGCAGCCACAGGTGGGTTTCATAGGATAGAAGCCACATGGAAGAGAAAAGTTGTACAGATATTTCCATACGGGATTTTTGTACATATCCACAAGTCATAGTTTAGATAGTAGTGGATATTCACAGGTCACAAAAGGGAAAATTTTGGATTTCCAAGGGTCACATAAGGGAAGGTCACGAATTTCTTGGGAAACATGCTAGAACAGGTCGTACATCAACACAAATATTTCCAGGTTTGTCTGTAGTGTATAATTAAATTAGTGGGTCATTATCACTATTAAGGGAGCCCTGATTTGACCTTAATAAAAGAATCATTGGACTGGTTTTATGTCTGGGATTTTTCTAGGGTGTTTCTACTGAAAATATTAGTGTTTATGTGTGCTTGATTTGGTTTCCTTTCTTATGATTTTGTTGCATGTTTGTTTGATTACTCTGATGTGCTTTCCATAGACAAAGTGATTTTATCTTGAGCTAACTTATAATGAACCCCACCGTTACGACAACATGTGATGCATAACAAGTACAAATTCTTGAAAGCAAGGCAAGAAAGTCAATAATACAATCAAGCTTTGCAACTTGACAATGAACACAACACACATAAATCACGCAACATACAACACAACAACCTAGAATACTAGCACATCATGCAACATAGGCAACATAGGAACATTCAATCGAGCAAAGAATAAAGATGACTAAGCTTGCTGACAACATCAAGATCAACCAACACAACCAACATCAACGATACAAGTGACTAGAACCTTTATGACGAGCAAGAAACCAATCACATTAAAACGTTACATAACCATGTACAAAACATCAATTACAATGAACAACAACACCCTCATTGGGAAGCGCATGACCCAAGACAAACATCATATGTGCTTATCGATCAATGCACGCAATGATCCTAATTCAAGGAATCATGTCGCCACATTGCGACAAGCGCACTACGAACCCAAGCACAATGAAATAACTATGAACCTCCAACCAAACACAAAATACAATGTTTCCCAAACCAACTAGCATTGTCACGCATTATACAAAAATTGATGAGAGCACTATATTCAATCAATCCAAACAAGGAACAAGGAAACCTACACACAAAAAAGGGTTAAATTGCAACTATATAGAAGTATCTTAATAGCATTTTACCATCCTAGGACTATTCAAGCTCAAGCATCCAACCTCAGTTACTACAAAAAATTATGATAGTACTACCCTACCTTCTATTAAAATAAGACAACCATTTAAACATCAAGAAGAATAAGGAAACTTATAATTAATAATTACAACTTATCCGATAAGGGTTTTTGTTGAAAACATTAATGAATTCCATGTGTCCTTATTTAGTTCCCCGCTATAAAGGAAATTAAAAATATTATAAGCGATAAACACAATGATCGCCATTAAACCATTAATATAATGCAAACGCAATTTGTTAAACTAATTGAAGCAATAATTTCCATAACCATAATAGAATCATTTTAACTGTTTTAAAAAGGGAAACAATTAAAGATATTATAAGATATAATTACCATATCCATGGTTAAACCACTAAAACTATTATATACCCAATTTATCATTTTGTTCAATATACATTCATTGTTTCCATTACATTACTGTCATAATCGCTATGATCACAATTTAACTATTAAAACTGGGCAAAATCAATTAAACTATTATAAGGGATAATTGTTATATTCATAATTAATTCACAATAAAATAGTTATATCGTAATTGAAACTGAAACTATTAAGCTGATGCAAAACTATTAAACAATTAAAACTGTTACTCATCATTAAACTATTATATAACTATCTAATCACAAATTAAAATGGAACCATTAAAGTTGATTCCTAGACTATTAAAACTATTATAATTGTTCATCATTATATAACTATTATATAATTGTTATGATCACCTATTAAAATGAAACTATTAAAGCTTATGCAAACTATTAATACGATTAAACTGTTAATAACAGTTAACTATTATCTAGTTGTTATAATCACAATTAAATGGGTATGATAGTTGTTTTAATCACAACTGCAATCACAACATCCATCATCAACACTAAATTGTTATACACACATTGTTTAAATTGTTCAAATACAGTAGTTGTCTTTAATACCTTCCAGCCATAAATCCCTCCACTATAATCACCAAGGTTATCGTTACTATATAACACTTATATATATTTAATTATTTAATTTGTTCCCTGCCCACTCTGTCATAACACAACACTGTCATAAAGCTAACACTGTAATTACCACCGAATTTTCCACTGGAATTCATTAATCAAACTTACGATTTTAACCAAACATTTAACTAAATTCTAAAAATTATCAAATTAAAAGGGAAACATGGGGGATCAATATTTTCTACAACACCATACCAAAAACGATTGAGTAAACTTGAATAACTATCTCATGGGGAAAACGTAGAAGGCACTAATAAGAAATTCACCGAGGGACAAGCAAAACGCAAAGGTTATCACCCCCAAGTCACAGAGGGTAGAAGCAACAATTTCGCTAGGATCACCCAACAAAAACGTAGGGCTATTATCCCCCAAATCCCAGAGGAGGACAGCCACCACTTCGCATGGAACCACTAGCCGAAAACACAGGGATATTATTCCCCAAATCTCAGAGGATCTAGCCACAAATTTGCAGGGTGAAACAAGAGAACACAAGGTTAAATCCTGACATTCACTGAGGGTAGAGAAGTGATGATACACAATAAAAGCTGGAGTAAGAGGATGAGATTTGGTGTGAAGGAAATTATTGGGCAAGGGTTTAGTCACAACAATCCACATCTGGGGCACCTAAAAACATGGCATCACCTCTCCTCGAGACACACAACTAAAACAACAATAAACAAAGCATGATCAACAAGAACAATCTATAGGTGGTATCCAACCAATGAGAGCTTTGTGGGAAGGGTTCATTCCTTTATCAGAAAGGAATACGATGAGGTTATGAAGAACATTTCTGGGGAAAAGGGTGGAAACATAGAGCTCTTAGCTCCCCAAATGCAGAGAAAAACATTGCGCAACAAAAAAGGTATAATGCAGACCCCCTTTGGGTATTACAACCAATATAGGTGACAACACCCAGCAATCCTTGTTTTACAGAAGTAATTTGGATTAAAGTTAATAGAAGGAGGCAACGTTAATTCTAAACGGTGGGTAAAACAAAAAACAATCTTCATAATAGCATAGTTTAGTCAATCCAAGGGATGAAGAACATAGTGGTTTTCGTAGTAATAAGGAGCTTCTTTTGGAAAGGTTTCGATAAAGGGTTTCATCATTCCAGAGGATGAGAAATTAAGGATAGAAAATTTTGATGAGGGAGAACGATCTTTTAAAATACATCCCAAAATAAGGAACATGAAAATTTTAATAACAATATTATTTAAAAACATGAATTTCCCCATCGTTGAAAATTTTGAATGCTGGAGAAATCCAACAAACCTTCTTGAACGAAATAATATAAATTATAGTTTCTCCAAGAACGCAAGCTACACAAATTTATTTTCAACGACAAGGAAATTAGCAAACGACATTCTGAATACAAATGGTTGTGGCTATTATCAAACTTAATTACAATTTAAATCATTTACAAGTGAAAATTCAAATAAAAATACTGTATCCAATGAGTTGAATTTCGAATATGTTCTCCCACGATCTTGCTCCATCCAGCTCCCACTTTCCAACCGCTGAGACCTCATCAGTACCTCCCAGCCAATGCTTGGAGTACTCTTCTTCTCCATGAGCCCCCCGAGTGGCAAAGGGGCCACGCACACAATAACAGCGAATGATAGCTCCCAACTCACCTCACAAGTTTGGACTACCACTCGTTATCCAAGCTGGGTATCCCAACTCCCACAAGAAAAATTCAGTCAAGATAAATCCTAGCAGCGTAACCTTACACATAGCAGACATGATCCATACTCCACCATCCTTTTTATAGATTTTTCTCAGTGATTAGTTTACGAAACCCTCGTTAGATTCTTTTTATTAAATTTAATTAGGATAAACCTCCCACATACTCATGTCACTCGATCCCTTAGTTGCACCAGAAAATCAATTTATTAATTAATTAAATTTTCCTATTTCCCTCACCCACCTAAAAGTGTTCCTAAAAACGTTCCTCGATGTCCCTTTATTCCCTTACATTTCTTAAATGACCGACGTTCTTTCTTGAAACTTCGCTGAGTTCATAATTAGAAGGTTCCAAAGACTAAATTCCCTACTATGTCAGAAAATACCCTTTTCCTTAAGTTTCCCCTTTTCTTCTTAGTTCAGATTTAGCAAGTTTAGATATAAACAACAATTTACCCTTTTAATAATTTAATCCTCCATTAAAACTTTACTTTAATTATAAATGTTTGAATTTTCTTTAACCCCTTCTTGTTACAAGTCCAATTTTTTTTTTTTTGTTCACATGTTCTACTTAGACCTAGGTTTTAAATTCACTAGGCTTGGCAACAATTTTTAAGGGAAAAGTTAGTCATTAAACTTTACTCATACCATCATTCATTTTAAGGCCGACTAGGTCCTAAGGAGGCATAGTTTTCTAGGTACTAGGTTTATTAACT
>JASDQU010220231.1:0-17215 GCA_032191745.1 Picea mariana
AATTACTCTCGTTGGTGTGTTGCTCAGTGCTAATCATGGAGTTGACTTCATGGCATATATAATAACAATAATAATAATAATAATCTACAACCGAGACATACCAAATTGGTGTGTAAAAACTCCTTGTTTGTGAGATAAGGGAACCTTGTCATGCAATGATTTGACTGCTAAAGTATACCAAAGTGTACATATACTACTCCCTATGATGTAAAGGACCATGGTAGATCCATCTTAATTTCATGAGATCCATGTTAACTCCATGTCTATCCTTAGCAGAGAGGTATAAAATCTCTTGAGGGAAAAAAATTAGCTTAAAAAAACTTAAAGAGATATGCCCCTCAAAATATTTGATCCATCTTGTTGCATGATAGATCTAGAGTTAAGATGGATTTCATAAATTATACTCAATCCATATATATTTCATTTTATAATCTCATTGATGGCTTGATGATATTTTTCAGTCTTCCACTTTCTCGTCTCTCTCAAAATTTTCAATTACATGATAGATATAGAGTTAAGATGGATTTTATATACTTAATCCATATATCTTTCTTTTTCTAATCTCATTGATGACATGAATAATATTTTTGAATCTTCGACTTTCTTGTCTCTCAAAATTTTCATCTGTTTGTTTTGTTCTATTAATTGTGTTTACTTTGTAGAAGATGTTCTATGCACTCTTATTGTGTACCCTACCCATAAATTATTAAAAAAAAAAAATTTGCTTAACATTTAACAACTCTTTTGAAACTGTGAAGGTACTATTGTATGTCGCTTATATTGGAATGATCAAATTCTTTTAGAAATGGTAGTTTAAATGGTAAGGTACCATATGTCTTTTGTGTCTTATGTTTTTTTTTCCTTGGAAAAAAAGTGTAATTTTATTACTTCAAGAACAAAATTACATTATGTATATACACCTCTTGGTGTATTCTTTTACATTAAAGTCTGTAGCTGAAGGTTATCTTTTGCATTTCATGAATGCTTCTGCAAACTGTTACTTCCGCAAATAATTTTGTTTCTTTGGATTTTCTGGAGCCGGTACTGTTGTATGAGCTTCAACTGATCATCATAGTATTGTTTGCATATATTATGCATGAAAAAATATACAAAACTTTGTTGTTGATAATTGTTTAGTCCAAAAAGGGTCTATGCAAATATTCATTTGCTTGCTCATTTTGATATTCAATTATTTTCCATTGTCCCATAGCCAAATTAAGCCCCTCTTTCGACCGTTGGTTCGCTTCTTTATTGTTCTCCCTGTAGACATGTTGACAAACAAAGGTGTCAAAAGTGGTTTGCAAACGAGTAATTTCTTCCACCAAGGCAACAAGTCTTGTGTTTAAACATCTTTGTGTGCCTTTTATCCAGTTTATGATGTTTAAAGAGTCCCCATAAACTCTTAAAGTCATGCAGCCTTTTTCAATGGAGAAAGCAATGAGTAATTTGAGGCTCAAAAGTTCTGCAAAGTTGTTTGTTCCTGGCCTGAAACCGAAGGTCATAATAAAGTAGTGTGATGTTGAAAGGTAGAGGAGTCCTCCTCTTCCACATATGTTTTGTTGGGAAGCTCCGTCGAAGAAACCCCAAGGGGAGGAACTGTCAATCATGACCTCTTGAGGCTGCCTAGTGGAAAGTCTAGGACTCTGAGAGAGGAAGGAGGGCAGAAGGGTGACACTTCTAGTTGTTTTTATCTTAGGAGAAGGAGGGGTTCCTTTGAAAATAAAGGAATTCCAAACGATCCAAACGCCCCAGATGACCAATAAAGGAAGGGATCTTAAAAGTTTGAAGTCTCTTTTTTTCCACCAAGTAAACCAGGAGTGATCCAAATCCCTTCCTTCCCAAACACAGTGAAGATTTAACAATCTAGAAGTTTCCTTCCAAAATTTGTTGATGAATCTACACTTTAGAAAGAGGTGTAAGATAGTTTCTCCTTCGCATTTGCAAAGAGAGCACCAATCGGGGCCAACAAAGTTCTCTTATGAAGGTTATCCCAAGTCAGAACCTTGTTTTGTAGTACATTCCACATAAACAGTCTAGTTTTTTTCGGACTTTTAACCGTCCACAGTTTCCTCCACCACCAAACAGGCTCTCAGAGGCCTAAATCTGAGTTATATTTTAGATAACCTAGTTTTGGGGAATAGATCCATGAGGGGGATGGATCCCAAATCAATTCATCTTCGTTGTCTATGAGTCTAATCTGAGAGGAATTTAGATTGTAAATAAACCTTCCCAGTTCAAGTTTTTCATCTTCACTGAGGCCCAGTATGTTTGGATCCGTCCATCCCTGTGACCATAAGGTGGAGCGGTTGGGGTCCGCCAGTGAGTTTAAATGAGTAAAAACCAAGGAGTGTAAGTGTTGTATTATCTGCTCAGAAAGTATTTGTTTTCCTTCACTTCTTGTCCAGGGGTCTTTCCCTAATCCGAAGCGGTTACCATTACTGAGTTTCCAAGCTAAACTGTTTTCGATGATAGGAAAGGCGTTTAGAATGGATTTCCAGATCACCGAGGCCCCCTTTTTGGATTTTTGTTGACTTCTTATCCATACCTCCATTGGAACTGGTGTTATGTACTTTTGAATAATGACCTTTGTCTAGAGACTAGAGGATTTTATAATGTGCCATCCTCCCTTGGCCACCAGTGCTTTGGAGAAGAGAAAGATATTTTTCAGACCCCAACCTCCCATTGCCTTAGGAACTACAATTTTATCCCAACGGACCCAAGGAATTACATGAGCTTCCTTTTTCCCACTCCAAAGGAATTTTGAGGAGATTTTTCTTGTTGCTTCTAGGATTCCTTTAGGGATCCATGAGAGGTACATCCAATAAACCAGGATAGCTTCAAAAACTAATTTCACCAACACCAATCTCCTTGCCCGTGAAAGCCATCGGTGACTCCAAGTATTTAGTCTTTTGCCCATTTTCTTCAGGAGCCACTTCTAATCTTATTTTCTGTAATCATTGGGTTTTAGAATAAAACCCAAATACTTTAGCCCATCATCTAAAGTCTTTATTTTGTATGGGAAAAATAAAAAGTAGGCTTGCTCTTCTTCTTCAGTTAGGAGGTATGTAGACAATGACGATTTTTTGTCATTGATTTGCATCCCTATTTCTTTTGAGAAAAGAGAAAGAATGTTTCTTAGGACCTCAGCTTCCCTTCTGGAACCTCCATTGAAAATTAAGACATCATCCACAAAAAAGAGGTGTGTGAGAGACAGTGCAGGAGAGATTTTGATTCCGGAAAAAGTGCCTGCAATCTTTGCATGAGAAATTTATCTGTTGAGTCCTTCCGCTACTAGGAGGAAGGGAAGAGGTAACAAGAGACACCCTTTTCGGAGGCCTCTTTCTGAGGTAAATAAAGGTGAATCCGAGCCATTTATTAAGACTAGAAAAGAGGTCGAAGAAAGACACTTCATGACCCAATTAATGAAAGGAACATCAAACCCTAGGTGAGTAAGTAATAAGCAGATATACAACCAACTTACTCTATCATAGGCTTTTGAGAGATCGATATTTAACACTACTCCTTTGAGACTTCTTGTCTTCATACTTTGAATGCCTTCTTGTGATATACCTATGGATTCATGGATTTGTCTCCCTTCCAGAAAGCCAAAATGTTGTTCCAAAATATTTTTAGATAGGATTCTTTTAATCCTTCTAGCAATTACTTTTGAGACGATTTTGTAGGCACAGTTACAAAGAGAGATTGGTATGAAGTCATCCAGAGTCTCCGAGTTATCCATCTTTGGGATAAGTGCAAGGAAAGTTGAGTTAAGGCTCTATGGGATTCGGCCTGAAATTCTTATGTCCTCCACCAACTTCAACAAATCAGTTCCTACAATCTCATAACATCCCAGGAAGAATTCTATAGTCCATCCATCTGGGCCTGAGATTTTGTCCTTTTGAAAGCTGTGAAGTACTTCTAGGAGCTCTTTTTCTGTGACTTCTTCCATCAAGAGCCGATTATCTTCTTCCTCAACAAATCTGAGATAAATTGTGCCACTTGAACTACTTCTTCTATAGAAGCTTGGGTTTCTTCTTTGAAGAGATTTTGAAAATAATTTTTTCCCAGTTTTGACATTCCTTCAAAGGTTGTTTCCAAGTTTCCTGCATGGTCCTTCAATTTCCAAATAGTATTGATGCTTTTTCTTCCTTTGGCGTAATCTTGGAAGAATTTTTTGTTTTCATCTCCGCTCTCCAGCCATATAGCTCTACATTTTAATCTCCAAGACTCTTCCTTTTCCTTCAGTAGCTTAATTCTCCTCTTCTCCACCTGAAGTAGTCTGTGTTTTGACTCTGTTGTGGCCGAAATCTCCCCTTCTTCTACCAAGAATATTTGTAACTCATATTCGATTTATTTTGATTCTTTGCCCTCATTTTTCCTTTTTTGGAAAGCCCGAGGTTTTACCACATCTTTGAGTCTTTTCATATTTTATGTAAACTAGAATGTTATTGACTGAGGTAAATCATGTCTGAAGGGGATCCAATGTTCCTTTATCAGTTCTAAGAAGGAGTCATCTTCAAGCCAGGTTTTGTTAAATTTGAAGGGGTTGGTTGGCTTCTCAAAACCCTATCTGAATTCCAGAAAAATTGGATAGTGGTATGACATGCCTCCAAAACCAATCCACTACTTAAAGATTATAAGATTGTCAAAAAGAGAGTTGTTAATCAGGAACCGGTCCAGCATTTTTGCCATTCCTTCGAATCTGACCCTGTTGTTTTTCCAAGTAGGCTTGAGGAGTATAGGATCAAGATCCGTTAGTCTACACTCCACAAATTTTTGAGAGAAAAAATATGTCAGAGGGTCAGGCCTGGCGCTATCCCCCCAGACTTCTGAAGGTCCCAGGGAGAGCTTTAAATCTCCCCCTAAGATTAGTAGCTCTTTGAAGAAAGATTTTGAGAGAAGAGAGTCCCAAAATGGTTTTATGTTTTGATAGGGCCCATAAATGTTTAGGATATGAAAAACATCATTGAGTTATGGGGTCAAAACTGTGATCCCGAGTCTAGAAACCAAGCCCCAAGTGTTAAGAACTTGAATTTTATGATAGTTCCAACCAGTAGCTAGTCCTCCAGATCTGCCCATAGAGTCCATTGTAATAAAATTCCACCACGGAAGGAGTAGTTATGGGCTTGACTTTACCTCTTCACCTACTCCCATTGTTTCTTGTAGGAGTATCACATCTGGGTGTTTTGTAGTGATCACCCTTTTTAGGGCAGGTTTTTTTAGGGCACCCGCCAAACCCCTGCAATTGAAAGACGTAATCTTCATCCCGGTACCATGCCCCGGGGCTTCGATGCTCTAAGTTCCCGTTCGATAGATTGTTGTTTTTCGGCCAGAAGGTCAATCCCAGCCTTTGATTAAGATTTGGAAAACAAGGACTTTCTCCCTCGTCCTCCCCTGTCCAGGGAAAAGATTTCCTCCTTTCCCAGTCCACTTGTGGAAGGGGCTCTTTTTTGAGATCTTAAGAAATAGTGGGTAGAAGAAGACTCATTAGACAGAGAGGAGGAAGAGGAGGCTTCTTTTGTAAGGAAAAGACGCTTAGGGGGGGCATGGCTTCCAGGAGGGGAGGATCCTTGTTGCAGTCTGAGAAAGACTAAGGGAAAGTCTGGGGGACATTGTTTAAAGATAATTTTTTCAGAGCCTCCAACCACTCAGTGCCCTCTAAATTCAAATTTTTAATTAAAACTATAATGGAAGGAGAGGAAGGAAGAGGATTACCCGAGACCAGAGACCTTGAGCTTCCTGTATCCAGAGTAGTAATGCTTATTTTCTCCAATCCTTCCTCTGCAAATATTTCAGTTGGTGGAGAGCAATCCTTATGATCTTTGTCCTTTGAGGCTTCTGTGGAGGGTGCGAGTTCTGCTGTAAGGGGTGTTGCCTTTTCTACATCATAAAATTTCCTATTTTTGTTAGCTTGAGTTGAATACTTTATTTTTTCTTTGTAAAAGGTGTCTCCTTTTGTTCTTAAGGGAAGGTGGCAAGTTGCCACCAGATGCCCATACTGGTGGCACCGTCGGCATCTAAAAGGGACATTTTCATAGTCCAATAATTGGGTGTGTGTGTAAATCCCCCAGCTTAAATCGATCCCCTCTCCAAGCCCTTCTTTGACATTTAGATTGACTAAAATCCTTGCAATTTTTCTTTGTTTTGTCTCCTTGTAGGATAAGTTGGCTTCAAGGAATTCACCCAGGAAATTCTCGATGGCTTTAAAGTAATCCAAAGACTAGAATTGTAGAGGAAGAGTTGGGAGTCGTACCCAGATAGGGATTTTGTCTAATTTCTCCCTACTTGCATCGAAGAGGGGGCTCCATGGCTTTAGCAAGAGGGGTGAAAAGTTTACGCTCCAATTTTTACCCAACACCCATTTAGCATGTTCTGGTTGGAGGAAATTGAAGGAAAACCAATTCCTTCTTAATTCAATAACCTCTAGGGCATAGCCAAAGTGTTCTTCCCAAACTGACTAGGTCCAAGCAATAATGGTTTTGAGAGAAAAAAACTTGCCACTGGCTATCCCAATTAGAGTCTGATTCAACAATTGCACCACTTTGTTCACGCCTATCTCTTCCCCAAGCACCAAGTTGCCAAATTTCCCTTTTGATTTGAGTCCTTTCCTTCTTTCATTTTGTCGAGCACTGTGAACACCCCTAGAATCCCAAGAGTCCTCTGGTCTAAAATCTAAGGAATAAACCCTTCTTTCTTGCAAAAAACCCCTATGTTCTTCAACGTCCAACAGAGCCGAAAGAAAACCTTTAGAGGGGGAGAAAAACTCCTGAGAGGACACTTGACAAAACGTCACATTTATGAAACCAAAACCTAAGAAGGCACGGTGTTGTGCCCCTTCTACCGAAAAGATGCTACCTTTGAGTTCTGGGCAAGTAGAGGGTGAGGAGAGTAAAAAAAACCCTTCCTCATGCGAGAGCTAGTCAAGAGTTAGGTCATCTCGTGAACTAGGAGCGGAGAGGAGTCTTTCAGCTGAGAGGAGGGAGTCTGATACCAGAAAATCTGAAAGAGATCTGAAGCAGCTTGCATACGATTCGGTCCTGAGAGGGGAGAAAGAAGAGGAAGGTTTCTTACCAGAAAAAGGGGATGGGGGCTTGGAGGAAGTGAGTAGAGCCTGGCTGAGCAGCGAAAATCCATCTGTCAGAAGCCCCAGGCTTGGGTAAACCTTGCTTGAAGAGGAAGGAGGGGCCACGTTTCATGGCTCCTTTTCCATGGTTAAAAACCATCGTTCCACATCCGCAAAGAAAACAAGAGGATAACGACAGAGTCACGGTTGTGCCAAACTGCAGCTACAGGTTAAGTGGAAGGCAAGAAAACCACCCGAGCATGCGCGGGAGAAGGAGAAAAAAACAAAGAAAGAAGGGTTTCGATCCTCGCTGGGACATAGAGATAAGGGTGACCAGAGAATTAACCACAACCGCGAGCCTCAGAGTGGAGAGAAACCGCAGAACCCATCGCTCCCCCGCAATTTCTCTCTTCTTTTTTTTTCAAATTTTGTGTCTTATGTTATGTTGGAACGATCAACTTCTAAATGTATTTTCATTCTTGTATTTAAACCGTTGAGATTCCAACCTATATGAGGGTTTTAAATTATAAATGAATAAATTATAACACATAATTTAGAGGGTGACGGGGCATAAAATTATAATTTATAATAAATTCAAATTTTAATTTGAAAATTTTTAACGTGTTGCGCTTCTTGGTGTATAGTTTTTCAAATACACTCCAGTTGCACTCACATCCTAAAGAGCTAGATGTTTGGCTAAGCACCCAAATGGTAAGTTTTTATAAATTGCATACTCTTGATCCATAGCTTGTCCACAAAACATCTACAAGAGAAACATAAGAAAAGACATTGAAATTTGAAACAAAGGAAGAAGAGACATTGAAATTTGAAACAAAATGAAGCTTACCTAACATTTTATTCTTCTTCTCCTGAATAGCCATGTTAAAGTCAAATGTTCCAATGACCATCCTATATATTCCATTTATTTAGAAATATTTGCATGTTCTCGCCTATTTGTGATCCAAAAATCCTTAGAAGTCAATTAGTTCTTAAGCAGACACTAAACATCCGACCAAATTCGGGAAATTAAGATCATTATAACTATTTGCAAAATATCATGTGAAAATGCTTACTTATCCATAAACTTTATTAAATGATCAAAAACTTGTGGAAATAATGAATGCCAAAATAGAGAGAAATAGAGACATCAAATAACAAATCTCATTACACAGTTTGATAACGGAGTTCACCCATCTTGGGCTACGTCTCGAGGTCTGCTTCCAAATAGTGAGACTGCTCTATTAATGCTAAAATGTTTGATACAATGATGTCTTACAATGGAAAATTTTTAAAAACTCTTCAATATGTTGCTCAAACCCAGAAACAGAGGTTATCATTGAATTCCTCTCAAAAATATTAGAAGAATGAGTATAAACTCGATTATGTTTTGAACAGGTGCCTAAAGACCCCTTTGGCATGTTAAACGAGACTATGGCTCTCATACATAGCAATCCATACTAATATTTTCATACACACTACTTTAGCACAAAACCGACATCATCATCATATTCCTCTCAAAAAACTGAGAAAAATGAGTATAAACATTCTATACTTCTCTCAAAGAGTCTCAAACTCAAAATCTCATAAGCATAAACTATTGGCATGCACTTCGAGACAAAGGTACAACTCCTGGTCAAAATTCCCACCTCGCAATTCATGACAGACATCTGCACGAAAATTCATGCTCGCGTATGTGGATAGGTGCTAGTTTTAAATAGTGCTAAGTCGGGGGGGTCGAACCCCTACCCACTCCACTATATCCTTGGGGTTATTGATTAGATTTAAATATAATTATTCTCGTTAGTTTTAATAGTGTGGTTGGCGCAATGGTCGGAGAATATGGTTAAGTCATTGGAATATTCTCGTGGAGTTCTTAGTTCAATCCATGTAGATCTCAACCATTTTTTATTCCCCTTAGCCAATATTGGTCAATCAGAGAGTGCCACGTGGCACTCTCTGGTTCGTCCACCTATTGCACAGTCAACGTCACATCAATGCCTACGTCAATTACCACATGTCTTCCACATAATCATCTTATTGTACTTTCCATGTTGTTGTATGGCCTGCCATGTGTCACCCTTTTAGTGGTGCCACGTGGACCGTATGGATGCCACGTCATCGTACAGATGACACGTGGCAACTTTTTACTATACCAACTGAGTGTCAAAAGTGTCAAAACTGAGTGACACATGTCAGCCTCTTGTGATTCCAAATCAATATGTTGATGTCACCCTATGCTCTGTCAGTTGTATGGATGGTCCACGTTTCATCCTGTGGGCTTGCCACATTGCACCCCTATTTTTCCTTCTGCCCTATTTTTACCAAAACTTTGAAAAGCCATAACCTTCTCATATAATGTTTGTTTGAGGATATTCATGCACCATTGGAAAGCTCTAGTTAAGCTCTTCGCAATGAATTCATTTTCATTATCCTTTGAGAACATCAATTTTTAAGCGTTCCAGATCCTCCTGGATCACACCTCCCCACTGAAGAAATTTTGGACCTCCAAAAGTATGGATCATTCAAAAATGAAGTGAGGATACTTTTGCCTCACTTGTCTAGTATAATACATCCATCCTTCTTAGATAATGAGCACCCAACTCATCATAACATTAATGAAAATCGAAACAACATTGTTGACCAAGTTAACCATTCCCTTAAATTCACAAACTTCGTCATTCCTTGTTGCAGATACTAGACATACTCCACTGATTAGTAATAAAATGAACAACAAAATTGAATATATAGATGCGAAAGAGAATGAACCATAAACATATTTTTCCTTCTTAACAGGAACAACATCAACCAAAGGACATGTTTTACTTTTAACTGTAGGTTGTAAATCTAGATCTTGGATACTAGCATCAACTAGCATTTTCTTGTGACCTGTAGTGACAATAGTCAAATTAGTCTTCATCTAATGAGCTCTCACAGTGAACTCAATCCCATCCTTGAAAATATGATACTTTTTATGTTCCCTGTAGAAAATGGTCTTCCTGTCATAGAAGTATGGACTTCCCAAAACCATCCCGCAAATGTCAAGTGGAGCAATGTCTAACTCTACCTCATCAATAAAACTAGATGTGATCTCAAACCATAACTTACATTGCTTAGTTACCTGTAATTGGGCATTATCATGGATCCAACCCAAAGGATACAGTCTCGGATGAGGCCTAACTTCCAATACCAAATTATGAACAACTAGTTGTAAAATAAGATTTACTTGTGATCCACTATTAACAAGTGTATCAATCTTATTGTGCTTTAAGATAATTTGTAAATGAAATAGTTATTTTATTTTCCTTCCATCATGGATTACATTATCCTTTGAAGAAGAATTATATGAACTAGAACTAACAACAGAAAATATACCTTTAACACCCATAATTGTAACTTTAGAATTTAATCCAAGACCCTGAACTATGGTTGTGGCCTTCTATTTACCCTTGTCCTTGAACTTCTTTGGTAGCCTCTCTAGATGCAACTTACAACATGTTTCCTCCTCGTGTCCTTTCTTTTTGCAATGAAAACCTATAGGTTTTTCTTCTTCTTTTCCCTTCGACTACTTCTCGAAGTTATGCAGCTTCTTCCACTGCTTCTCGAAGTTATGTGGATTTCCTTTTCCTTTACCACTAGTTCCCCTGGCCTTCTTTCAATCCGCGTACATTTATTCCACCATGGCCTTCATTTTCATGAACACGGAAAACAAAATTCTTGTTCAATACTGAAAGGATTTGGATCAGAAGAATCCTCATATTTTTTTAAGCCATTTCTACTTTCGAAATGCACACCTTGAACCAATCTCAGGAATGTACTCTTCAAACGATCCTTCAACAATCTTGAATTTTGAATCTCGTAAGCATTCACTTGAAAATACACGTCAAACCAGCTAAGATACCACATGATCCAAAAATCCTTAGATGTCACTTAGTTCTTAAGAAAACACTAAACATCCGACCAAATTCAAGAAATTAAGATTGTTATTTCTATTTGCAAAATATCATGTGAAAACACTTACTTATCCATAAACTTTATTAACTGATCAATAACTTGCGGAAATAATGAGTTCCAAAATAGAGATAAATAGAAACAACAAATAGAAAATCTCATTACACAATTTGATACTGGAGTTCGCCCATCTTGGGCTATGTCTTTGAGTCTGCTTCCAAACAGTGAGACTACTTTATTAATACTCAAATGCTTGATACAATGATTACTTACAATGGAAAATTTGAAGACACCCTTCAATTCTACTACTCAAAACCAAACACGGTGGTTATCACTAAATTCCTCTCGAAATTCTGAGAAGAATGAGTATAAACTCGACTTTGTTCTGAACAGGTTCCCAAAGACCCCCTTTGGCACGTTAAACGAAACTATGGCTCTCATACATAGAAATCCATACTAAGATTTCATACATAGTACTTTAGCATAGAACCATCATCACCATCATATCCTCTTAGAAAACTAAGAAAAATGAGTATAAACACTCTATAATTTTATTAAAGAGTCCCAAAGCTCAAAATCTCATGAGCATAAACTTTTGGCACACACTTCAAGACAAAGGTACAACTCCTGGTAAAAATTCCCACCTAGAGATTCGTACTAGACCTCTGCATGAAAAATCATGATCGTGTACGTGGATAAGTGCTAGGTTTATATAGTGTTAGGTTAGGGGGGTCGAACCCCTACCCGCTCCACTATATTCTCAGGGCTATTAATCAAATTTAACTATAATTATTCCTGTTAGTTTTAACAAACAGTGTGGTTGGTGCAATGGTCAAAGCATATGGTTAAATCATTGGAATATTCCCGAAATATTTTCGCGTAGGTCTTGGGTTCAATCCACGCCAAGCTCAACCATTTTTTATTCTATTTAGCCAATATTGGCCAATCAGAGAGTGCCACGTGGCACTCTCTGGTTGGCCCACCTATTGCACAGTCAACATCACATCAATGACTGCATAAACTACCACCTATCTACCACGTCATCACCTAATTGTACCTTCCACATCATTGTACGTCCTTCCATGTGTCACTCTTTCAGTGGTGCTACATGGATCGTACAGATGCCACGTCATCATAAGGATGACATGTGACAACTTTTTACTGGTCCAACTGAGTGTCGAAGAGCCAAAATTGATTGACATGTGTCAGCCTCTTGTGATAAGACGTCAACATGCTGACATCATCATGAAATCACCCTATTCTCTGTCAATTGTACGGATGGTCCACATGTCAGCATGTGGGATTGCCACATCGCACCCCTATTTTGCCTTCTACCATGTTTTTACCAAAACTTTGAAAAGCCATAACTTTCTCATACGACGTCCGTTTGAGGCGATCCACACGTCGTTGGAAATATCTCGTCGAGCTATTTTCAATGAAGTCATTTTCATTAGCATTTGAGAAGATCAATTTTTGAGCATTATGGATCCTCCTAGATTAATTTGGCACCACCCTATGAACACATGTGAGGAATTCATCCATAAGGTTAGCATCAAATCCAAAAACACGGGAGTAAGAGAACATGGAGTTGAGGTAGATTCATGCAACATGAATGTGACGATGGATTGTTCCATCGCTCATCAATCACTCTCCATATCGATAATTTTTTTCTCAAATCCATCATCCTCTTGTTTTCATAATAGGCACGGATGGATTCTTTGGCCCTATTCATGGCCTCATACAAGTAACCCATTGTGTACTTGTCTCCATCAACTAACCGAAGAACCTTTACCAAATATGTTTTTAACAACACAAACCTCCTTCACTCTCACCCAAAAACTCTCTTAGTATGAAACTAGATCGCATATGGTCTCCCCCGGATTTTAGCTAAATGATAAAGCATGTCACTCATCTGAAAGGAAAATTCTCTTCAACTCCCACATACAAGTCAAGAGAGACTAAAGAGATATGGATCTAGTAGCTAAATATGTGATTACAGGACACACCAACTCCCTATTATTTGTGAATCTTCTCATCAAGCTAAATATAGATGCATGATTATATATAAATTTTATGATGCTTCTAGATGATTCAACTATATCCTTGATATAAGGAATTTTCCACATATCCTCTAAAATCAAATCACTGCAATGTGCAGCACAAGGAGTCCAAAACAAAGTCGGGTGATGTTGCATCCAACAACTCACATAATAATGTTGCATAACATGTGCATATGCATCAAAATATTTAATAAACATTGCCCCCCTAGGACAATGAACCAAGAAATGAGTAAAAGTCCTGCATTTTTTATCGTTCCAACCATCTAACATCACGGTATATCCAATAACTTCCCATGATTCCTTAAGCTCCTCCAATATACAAGTGCAATCAACCTTTTCATTTTGAAGGATATGCCCTCTCAACTCTTCATAGGGCCTTGTACCTCGGGCCAACAATGGAAACAAAGTCAAAAATAAATTGGCCCGAGGTACAACCCCCCCTCCCCCAAAGCTTTCAACTCCTCCTACTACAAACTCAATTCTCACTACTTCTTTATTATCCCTGCTTATACCCATATCTAAAAGTGATTTGTTGGCAATATGAATGAATTATGGGCTTAGTTTAAGGCATATTCCCACTTCATGTCCCGGAATTTGTGTAAGGTGGTATTTCAACCAATCGATTCCCCCTATCATTACCTACCCATACAAATTGCAACTCAACTTTTTTTTATTATACCCCTCATCAGGTTCACCATAATCCCACATAGGGTCCAAATCTTTCATCATTTTTAGTCTTCAAAGTTTAAACTTCAAAATCCAAATAGCAATGATTAAACCTAGGGGAAAAAAACGAAAACTAACATTCAAGAATCAAAATATAAAAATGATGAATAAAAAAAAACAAATCGAAATTCGTCATTAATGGTAGTTTCCCACAATCCACTAAAAATCACCAAGAAGAGGGAAAATTGATGGGCATTGCAAAACCTATCAAAAATCTCAAAAAACAAAAAAATATGGTGGAGAATATTACACATATTTACAAATACAAGAGAGAGTCCAAGCCAAAACCGAAATCTACTAGTTGTTGTAGCTACAACAACAACTCTCCTCCAAACTTGTGCACAAACTGGGCAACTGTAGTGCACACAAGTGTTGCTTCTACAGTTCTGAGAATGCCTGCCAGAATGAAGACTGGCCTCCTGTATTTATACTAAAACTGGCAAACTGCCTAGGCCGACTTCTCATTCTGGGTGCCTATTTACTTAGTATATAATATTTCCTTTAGCCGACTTCTTCTCTTGGAGGCTAATAACCTAATACAAATTATCCTCTTGAGACGACTTGTCTTCTAGGGTTCTTAGTCAGCTAATTAGGGTTTCTTCTTTCTTCCCAAAATATTCTATTCTCGTCATGTTTACACGTGGAGGTAAATACTTCCCGCAGCTACCATAATATCAACAAGGCGCTCTTGCTTCATTTGGACTTGTATTTCATCTTGGATCAAGTTGTTATTGTATCAGGTTCATCTATATTTTGCACTTGTTGTATTCCACCATCTATTCTCCTCATATATAGACATATATTCCAAACTGGTTTTCCCCGGGAGGGTTTTATCCAGGGCCATGTTGACCAAAAATACATGTGTTAAATTTCATGTGTGTTAGAGAGTAGAACTACTGTAATTTCAGCTGTAAATATCTCTAGGTGTGTTACATTTATTTTAGTATGCATGTGCTAACCCTTGGTGACTAAAACTACATGCTAGAGCACCTAAAATTGTGAATGTAACCGTAACAAATCAACAAGAAGTTCTTGAACTTTTGGTTGTCCTAAAACAACAACAAAACCTTCATTGATAGTTGAAACTTAGAGCCAACTTGAGGTCAAAGACAGACCTAGATGGCAGCTTGATAGGACCTAGAAAATCTTCATAAACAAGATAACACCAAGCTTACAATGGAGCCTAACTCAACCCAAAAGCCAAATGTTCAACAAATCTGAACTAATATTTCATTTATATTTGTTGACCTGTTACAAAGCTATCAATGACAGAGATTTGGATCAATCCTTCAA
Organism: Picea mariana; assembly: GCA_032191745.1. Classification (NCBI taxonomy): domain Eukaryota; kingdom Viridiplantae; phylum Streptophyta; class Pinopsida; order Pinales; family Pinaceae; genus Picea; species Picea mariana. The sequence goes on from JASDQU010220231.1 coordinate 15,091, forward strand.
GAGAATATAGCTTCACGGAGAAAATAGTTCACCACAAGAGTGAGAATGGACCCTCCTCAAAGAAATCGACCCTACAGCTGTGAACTCGGCCTCCACATAAGAATACGACCTCTTGAGGAGAGAATATGACCCCTCTAAATCATAAATGCGCCCCATACACCAGGTACAACCTGCACAAGAGATGGCGGCCTCTACTAATAAGAAACTCGGTTTTCGTTGGATGAATGTGACTTTCCCAATGAAAACTCAGTCCTACACACTAGGAAATCAGGCCAACTCATAAACTCAACCTCTTAACAGGGAAATTCAGCCTCTAGCCAACGTATCTCGGCCCTACCCTCACTAACTCGGCCTTTGCAGTCATAATTCTAGCCCAGATGTTAAAGAACTCAGCAAGCAAGTAAAACAGGCCCTCTAAAACTTGGTGTTGCTACAAAATGGAAGATTCACCCCCTCTAAAACTTGGATCTGCTACAAAATGGAAGATGCGACCTCTCTAAAACTTGGATCTGGTACCAAATGGAAGATACGACCTCTCTACAACTTAGATATGTTACCAAATGGAAGATACGACCTCTCTAAAACTTCGATCTACTACAGAATGGGAGGTGCATCCCCTCTAAACCCTCAGAGCCTACTAAAATAAACCAAGTCAACCTCCTTAATGATGAATTCAGCCTCTTACCAGGAATTTGACCTATACAAGAAGAATTTTTTCTCTACTCAAACAAATCGACCTCCAAATGGAAGACCTAGATGGCCTTCCCAATCAATGGCTAGGGTGGAATTTTTCACCACCGAAACCAATCCAAACCACGGCTTACTCCAAGAGCTCTCCAAGTCAAATCACTAATCATCAACATAATGAGAGAATCTTTCACCACCAAAACCAATCCAAACCACGGCTTACTCCAAGAGCTCTCCAAATCAAATCAATAATCATCAACATAATGGGAGAATGAGCTCTCATCTTTATTTTATCCCTCTCACTTGCTTTGATGGCCTTTTTACCCTTTTGGATGACCCTTTTACCTTTTTACCCTTTTACTTAAATAATTAAAGTGACACCATAAGATTTTCTTAAGTATTAATCTCAAAGTCACTTTATAACCTTTTTAACTTAATTATTTAATGTCACTTTAGAAATTTAACTTTTTTCTCCCCAATGACATCAAATAATCAAAGTAATCCCCTTTCTTCATTGACTATAGCCTATAGGAATCACATAAGCTACTAAGTCATCCATCTAGAGGGGTCACGTGGAAAGGGACATTATAGATAAATCATGAGTTGGATACTCTCATCTTGGACAACGAAACCCAAAAGAACCTCGTGGCCCGAGACTTGGTCCAATGCCTTCACCTCCCCACCACTTCGCACCTGACCCCATATCAGCTCGGCTGGGTACAAAAAGAAGGCCCTTGTCTCAGTGTCTCCCAGTGCTATGCGGTGACCTTTTCATTGGCCCTTTACGGGATATTATGGTGGGTGATGTCTCTCCTCTAGATTGTGTCGATTTTTTACTTGTCCTTCCCTACCAACAGGCCTGACACGTTGTATATCATGCTAAATCTCATCAATACCACTAGCAACATGAGGGACGCACCTATGTGCCTACATCTTCTTCTCTTAAATTCACCAAATCTATTACCGGACAAGTGATCGTTAAGCAAGTCAGTCCAAACCAATCCGTCTCTTTGTGCTTGGTTCACCCCATTAAACTAGACAACCTGACCAACCATGTACCTCCTACCATGGCTCCCCTGCTCCAAGAATTTTTAGATGTCTTCACCCAACCCACGAGGCTGCCCTCATCTCGCTCTATTAAGCACACAATTGATCTAATTCTCGATGCTTCTTTTCCCAAGATCCCATCCTATCACCTCGCTTCCTGAGAGGTTGTTGAGATAGAACGCCAAATTGGTCAACTTTTGAACTTAGGCCATATTCAATCTTCATTGTCACCATGTGCGTCCCCTACCTTTATTATTCCAAAAAAGGATGCTTCAAAATGGTGCCCACTGACCAACTACTGTGCCCTTAATAAAGCCACAATTAAAAATCGCTACCCCCTACCCCAGATTGAGGATTTGTTGGACCACTTACAAGGGGCTTGTTTCTTCAC
>JASDQU010220235.1:17544-28249 GCA_032191745.1 Picea mariana
TGCCAGGAAATTTGCAGACTGAAATGCAAATGCTAGGATCAGGGGATTGCTCCATTTTTTTTAGCTACCGCACTTTAGTGAGGCCATTAGAAACTTGGCCACAAAAAGGTGAAGAAGGCATCCAAGAAGGTGACATTGTTACAGTGTGAGTTTGGATATTATAGATATTATTGTTGCTCTTCCTAATTATAGATAGGAAGAATTAGATACACATAAATAATATTTTGTATTATCATAACATATCAAGATACAACAGGTATATATAGTTGGAGTGAGATCTAACTAACTCCAAACATGGAGATGTGGGTTGAGAGAATATCTCAACAGTCACCTACAAAACCTCAAGCCAATCTTCAAATTTAGCACATAGCATTAATGCGAGCATTATCTCTAAAACCCGCTTTAATGCTTACATTACAAACTTACAAATCTGAAATCACATTTACAAAACAAAAAATAGTTACAACAGTTTAACTTTGTCTCGTATGGTCTTCATCAACGCCTATACCCACTCTGATCCCTCTGGACTGCACTCTTTCCCATCCTCATCTTTGAGCTTACCATTCGACTCATTTAAAATATAAATGCTTCTGACCATCTTTGATGTTCTTGTAGAATTGACGCTTCTCGACCTCCCAAAGGACCATCTTGATATTGAACTATCCTATGGATACACTTCCATCTGTGAATATTTCGCTTTCGGCTATCCGCAATATCTAGGAGAATGATCTAAATACAAAATATCTTCAACAATCAGTTTCACGAATTGACCATAAAAATAACATGTATCTAATGCTCCCAGAGCACAACAGGTCACATCATTATAAACCTTAGTTGTGGCTCTGCATCATAACACTATACTGAAAAAATTACAACATAAATAACACACCACACATACAAACACTAGAAAAACTGAAATCCCCTCTTTTTTTTAATAATAGTTTGAGTGGGGATTCTGGTGGTTCTTCATCACTATCTGATTCAAATGAATCATCTATATGAGCAATGTTTGCAATTTATTTACCATTTAGAATATCTTTTGCATGACTTCTGCAATTCTATGCAATATGTCCATACTTGTGACAATAAAAACATTCACCTGACCCCTTATTTTTTCTCATCTTACCCTTGGAGAATAATGCAATTTCATGATGAACATTTGTGTCCTTTGGATTCATCCTTTTTTCTTCGACTAAAAGTGATGCTACCGTTTCTTCTAATGACTGAGAAGACATTTGACTTAATGCAGATACAATATTGTTATATTTAGAGGATAGACTATTTAACATAATTTCTTTAGAATCTTCTGCCTCTACCTTGGTACCAACATCAGTTAATTACCTTAAAAGAGACATTAAAGCATTTATATGACTGGATAGTGGTATCTCATCTTGCATTTTAAGGCTAAAGAGTTGCAACTTAAGAGAGAACTTTGCGTTTAAAGCCTTTTCTCCAAATAGTTTACTTAATTGCTCCCAAATATCTTTAAATGATTTTGCTAAATCAACTAAATGCAATTGAGTATCTGAAAGACCCAATCCAATAATAGCCCTGGCCCTGTCTTCTCTCTTCTCCCATTCACTTAATAGCTTGGCATCAGTAGGTGCTTTTTCTGTTCCTTTTACTAAATTCCACAATCCCTTATTCATCAAGTGTATTTGTATTTTGACTTTCCATGTATAAAAATTGATGCCATTAAATTTCTCCAACATTAGGGATGAATCCATATTACCTCTTTGTAATAGCTAGTTGTAAACGGATGGAAAATATTTCTTACACGGATCTCACCCCACCAGAAAGTGACCTCCACCACTTTTCTCTTCCTTCAATTGCCGACGGCTCCAATGTGTCGATGGTAGACTGTTAGCGACTCTCCTCTCACAACGACATTCTTTCTTTCCAGACAGACTCCTCCTTTTTCTGTGGAATAGATTCACGATGACCAATGCTGGGAGATGATGGCAGATCTGCGCTCTGATACCAAATTATAGATAGGAAGAATTAGATACGCATAAATAATATTTTGTATTATCATAACACATCAAGATATAAAACGTATATATAGTTGGTGTGAGATCCAACTAACTCCAAACATGGAGATGTAGGTTGAGAGAATATCTCAACACTCACCTACAAAACCTCAAGCCAATCCTCAAACTTAGCACATATCATTAATGTCAACATTATCTCTAACATTCCTCATGCACCTTACTTCCATTTCCATAAAGGAGAAAATTGTCGGTTATTGCTTGTTGATCCTTTATCTAATAATGTGTGGGTTTCACAAAAGCCCAGTTTCAAGTATGAGGCCACTGCAGTCACTGTTGCTTCTAAAGCTATTGAAGAATATTTGGAATCTGGTGCTAGTGTGTTTAGAGATGAATGTGGCAGTTAAGGATGTTGATGATATAGTGAAAAGTGGCTCAATTTTGGTGTTGGTCATGGTTAATTTTCAAGCATCAAAGGAAAGAAGATACAATCTCATAGTTTATTGTTTCTTAAGTGTTTTTTTAGATAAACTGTGTATAAAATATTGAAACATTCAATGTTTTAGTGGACACTCCACTCATTTTGTGGAGAAAAGATTTGTGAAAATATCTCTTTTATTATTTAATCATTTTTCACAACTCTTTATTTGTGGCTGAAGATGGATGGAGTGTCCTCTAGAAACTGGTTTCAATATTTTATACATAGTTTATCTCCAAAAAACTTAAGAAACATCATGACTAACTGTGAAAACCTACACTCTCATAATCATAGCTTATTGTTTATCAATTGCTTAGATAGACCATAAACAAAAATGTAAAATTGAAGATTAAAAAGTGTAGCAGAGCTGGTGCAAGGGCCATGATTGCTAGCATCTGCGTTTGAGATAGTGATCCATGTATGTCTTGATGCAAGTAGCCTCTCTAAAGAAAATAAAGACAAAGGTTGAAGAATCCATAAAAATGGAGGAGCAAAGGATGGTTTCTATTGATAAAAATAGAAACTCAAGGTGCTTCTAGTTGAGAAAACTCAGTCCCGTTACACACAATAGTATTTTTGGCAAAGCAAATATCTTTGTATTAAAGGACAAAGGGCAAAGAAAATATCTTTGTATTAAATGACAAAACGCCTCTTTTGAAGCATATAGCCCGTTGCACACAGTCACAGATTTTACCTTCCGTTGATCATATGATTGCACCAAAATGTTTGTGGAGAAGCCTTAGAAAATAGGGAGTTGCATTTTGATCATCGGTTCCAGTAGTTGTGTAGGGGACTTTTCCCAAATACAAGTAGATCATAAGATTGCTTACCTGTTATCTTTGGCTTAGTTTAAGCAATGACAATTGGAGTAGAACTTGCAATTTGGGTACATGATAGAGAAGCACCAATAAATTCATTAACCTGAAAATTTGGTGCAATAGTATGATTTGTGGACCTATAATTTTCTATGGAGTTAGCATGATTTGTGGACCTATACTTTTCTATGGAGTTTCTTGAGTGACGAGATGAAAATAGGGATGCCTTTTCCACATATGTATTCTCCGTAGTTTTTTACGATGCCACTTTCATGTATGATGGAAATTTGTCTTAATCATGCCATATTTTGAACACAAAGTTGAGCTATGCTTTTACAAAACCATATTTGGTAAGCTAAAGAATTTCTTCACTGCAATTGTTGGGTGGTTGTTGTTTTGAATACTTTTGATTGGTTGAATGTTGTTGGGTAGTATCTTGGATTTTGTTGCCCTAACTAGTTTGGTCTTTTGGGTTTTTGAATTGTAAGTTAAGCTAAAGGCCTAAGGAAAAATGATGATGTTGATGTTGGGAGGAAGGTAGGATTCAAGGAAGTGAGTGCTCAAAAAATCATTTGGGGATAACAACTATCACACATATTTGGATTATGTCTTTAATAGCATGATAAAAAAAAGTCAATATGTGGAAATAGTGAAGTGAGTGCTCAAAAAATTATTTGGAGATAACAACTATGACAAATATTTGAAGTATGAAGAAACTACAAAAATAAAAATAAAATCAACATGTGGGAATAGTGAAAGTGATGATGATAATAATGAGCTTCTACACATATTTGGATTATGTGTTTAATTTGTGGAAATAGTGAAGTGAGTGCTCAAACAATTATTTGGAGATAACAACTATGACAAATATTTGAAGTATGAAAAAACTACAAAAATAAAAATAAAAAATCAATATGTGGGAATAGTGAAAGTGATGATGATAATAATGAGCTTCTACACATATTTGGATTATGTGTTTAAGAGTAGAAACTACAAAAATAAAAAAGTCAATATGTGGAAATAGTGAAAATGATGATGATAATAATCAACGTCTACACTTTTATTTAGAGTCTCATTTATTTAATTATCACAAGATTTAGGAAACGAAAGTTTTTTCCATATTTATGGTTTATAGGCATTACCATTCTACTTATAAACTTGATCAATGGATATGAACGAAACCTTGGCAAATCAGGGGCAAGGATACTCTTACAATGACACGATTATGTAGTATGAAGACTAATGGTAGGATTAGGTAACATGTAAAATGTAGTTGTTGTTATTGGTTTCTAGAATAAATGTATCAACATCTCAAATGATTTGGATTTATTGGTTGCAAGGATAACTAGAGAATTTGGAAAAGTAATAAAAGTTTACTCCATTATCACAACTTATGGATACTATCGAGCCATTGTAGAGGCTTTTGTTTTTGCCTCATTCAGATATAGAATGTCCTATGGATAAAAGGAGGATGACAAAAGTGGCTTTATCAATGTGCCCTGGGTCTACTTTCCATAAGCTACATTTCTACCTTTAGGTTTCAAAGGTGTGCTATGATTTGGCCTAATTTGAAATATTTTAAATACTCCAACTGAAGGTTATGATGTTGAAAATATAGTTGATAATGTAATTCCTATTCCTAAAAGAATTTTCTTACCATTTTGACTAAGAGTGAAGCATGAAATCTCATCCTAACAAAACTCCTTAGACCATTCCATAAAGGCAATTGGTTTCTCTATTTTAGTATTTAGTTCAACCATATGTCTAATATTCCATATTATGTTAAGCCATCTTGACCTTATTTATATTCTTGGGATTCAATTTCATAAAAAGAGGTAGAAATGAAGCATGCCAAGAGGGAATAAAAGGGAAACACTGGGAACATTGAAAGGGTTGGAATTTTAAGTAGCTCAAGGTAAGGGTTTTCAAGGAACCCTTTGGGGCTAGTTTGTTTTTCAAGATTAAGTGGCTGAACTGGTGTACTCACCACATCTATGGAATAACCAATTCTCTCTATTATTGTATTTATATTTGATTCTTTCATATCTCTTTTCTTTCTATTCATTTTTGTAGCTTGTTAGGAAAACTTTCCTATATTTAAAATTATTTGATAGCTAGATTGTGGCACCAATGGTCATCTATGATTGCAAAGTTCATATAAGATTTATAAAATTTTAATGTAGTCCCTAATATATAATATTTTTTTTTTCATTTATGAGATGAATACTTGTATAATTGTTACACACCAAAATGTCACACTTAAGTGTTGCATCTATTTACGCCTAAGTGTCGCAAGTGTCGTAAAGTGTCGTATGCACCTTATTAAGTGTCGCATGAACTTTGTTAAGTGTCGTATGCACCTTACTAAGTTTAACATGCACTTTAATAAGTTCCACAACCCAGTGGCACAATGAAAGAACATTTGTCATGATCCCTAAGTCATTTTAGAGGAAGAAACCCAGCATTTGAAGACCAGAAACATGCCTTTTACTGGGAATTTGGACCATTTTTGGAGGTATTTTGAAGGCCAACGCCCCCCTACCCATGTATATGGAGCATTGATATCCTATCAATGCCCCCTTGTCCATGTATAGGGAGCATTGATCCTCTTTTTCAACGCCCTATGTTCAGTTCCGAGGGAGAGTTGATGTGGTCAAAGGAGGTTATAACCATCCCACCTTTTTCTAAGGGAATAAATCCAAGGAGATTGAAGTTTGTTTGGGTCAAGGATTCAAGTCACCCTACTTGGATCCATCCTAGGAAACATCAAGAAGAAAAATCCAAAATAATGGAGCAAAATCGTCAACCATTTCCCAAAATATCTCATCATGGTTAAGCCTCCCAAATTTATATATTGAGGGAATTTACATGGTGAAAGGGGGAAGGAATCCATTGAAGAATCATCATTATGATCTCAATACATTCATCCAAGGGTTGGATTGGAGAAATTGCAGAATTTGTTGCAACGTCAAAGGTTATTTGGAAGTGATTTCTTTATTATCTTCACATTAATAGAAACTTGGCCTAGTCCCTTCAAGTTGATGTGTTCAAACATACGCTTGTCTATTGTTGTTTCAGTGATCATAGATAGATCTATTTTTTCTAACCACATAGAGTAGAAGAAGGGGATTCCTTGCTTTCTATTGCGGGTCTTTTCTTGCTCCTAGGAGCTTGGAGATCAAGGTCAGAGGTGGGAGCAGTGAGGATGGCCATCGTAAAAAGGTATGCCACATTCTCTTCCTTCTCATTTTTGTTGGTCAAGTAGATATAGAGGGATATTAGTGTCCACTTGTTAAATTATATATTTGGACCAAAGAAGGGGTCTTGGTGCAAATGGGATTTCAACCTATCTGTATGGTGAAATTTCTCACAACAGAAAAATGACGACTCCACTAGCGAAGAACTTTGACTAGTCTTCCTTTGGTTCATCTAGTCCTTGTTGAGTCTTGTTTGTGATTTGATATTGTTTGATGCTTGGTTTTGAATCATTACCCTTCCCTCTACTTCATTGAGAAGTTTGTAGAGCCATTCACCTGACCTTTTCTAAGTCTGGGAAAATTTTGGTGTTTTTCCAACACTTCCAGGTATCAATGGTCCCCCATAGTGTCTCATAGAGCATTTATTATCATTATCAATGCTCCCCCATAGTGTCTCACAAATCATTGACCCTTTTTCAATGCTTTGTCTCCCTTGTTAAAGGACCGTTGATCACTTCTTTTTCTTGGTTTCAAGAATTGTTTCCCTATTTTTCTGAGTCCTCTGATTGGAGGCGTTGTCTGAGAGTCCTATATGTTTGGTTTAGACCTTTTTTGTCTAAGAGGTTGAAATTTATCACTTATTTTGCCTCCCTTGAGTTTGAAAATTCTTTAAGTTGTGAAATTGTATGATTACCTTGGGCTAAGAAGATCCCTTGGTCTCTTCCTTACAGTATTCTGGTCTTCATCCCGCAAGTCTTCAGATTTATGATAACTTAATAGTTTTAGAAGTGTTTGTTAACTTGAAATTGCAAAGGTTTCTTTGTTTTGAGTTTATTTATTTCCTTTTTTAGAAATGTTTGGTCTTTTGAATGCTTGAGACTATGTTGTTCGCAACAACTCAACATAATATTTGATTTCTGCTGCCCATTTTTGAGGATTTCAAAGAGTGATCATATTATTTATCTTTTACATATTTTGAGTCCTTGATTGAACAAGTTATCTCATGCTTTATTTCTTTCAGCTCTCGTAAAACTTTCAAGTTCACTTTGTTTGGTTTATGTTTTGATTCGTGTTCCTTTATGTCAAACATTGATTTCTTTCATTCTCATTGAAAGATAGAAAGCAAAAAAGTTTTTCATTTGAATATATTTCAATGCACATACAAGAAAACAAAGAAAATTTATGCATTCTTAGGATTTTTATTTTGGTCCCTATCTTGCATGAGCTAATCTTGTATTTTATTTAGGATTTCGGATTTGTTTGATAGTTTGACATCATTTTGAAAATTGCATGATATTGAGAGATTGTTAAGAATAAAATAACTGTTCTCCATATCGTAGATAAAATTCATCGAAATGAAACGATTGCATTTCATTCCTTTTGCATTCTATTGGGGTCGAGTCTCACACAACATTAGTTTCATCTCCGTGGACCTTCCTGAGTAACAAATCCATTAAAATAAACCAGCATTCTAATAAAATCAACCATATATTTTTTGGTTCATAGCACACCAACAATAGCATAAGGTTAGAATCTTTGGATTAGGAAAAGTGAGTAAATTGTCCAAGATTACTAAACAAGACTGTAGAACACTAAAGAGTCCTCAAATCCAACTATCATATAGGAATAGCTAGGAACCCCCTATAACAAAAGCGATAAAAAAGTGGTCACGTGCATAAGAGAAATGGATATTACCCCTCCAAATCTTGACCAATCGTAGAGGAAAGAGCGTATATTAGGGGGTTTTCTTGAGAAACTAATGGTTTCATTTGGTCTTGGTGCTTCGTGAATCCCGAATCCATTCAGGGTCCTAAGGAGTATTACCAGTCCAATTGTCTTCATTTCTCTTGAAGAATTTCGTTCATTTGGTCTTGACTATCAACTGTACCCCCAGAGGCTGACTATGAGTTGGTAACCTTAGTGGCCTTTCCTAGGTATCTATAGAGGTGAATCTAGGGGGATTCTGATGGTACCTCAAGAAGATCTCGTATTACAATTTTAGTACCCTTGGAAGGTGACCCCATGAAGAAAGGGTTTCTAGCACTGAGAAGGGTTGTTACGTGGAGGTCAAGGTAACTGCTTCTCATATCTTCATTGGTGGCTTGACATCCAATATTTATAATATCCTTTTATCTTATATTGCTTGGTTGATTACCTATAGATATTATTTAGGGGTGTGTGATTTAAGAGTTCTTAGTTGGCCTTAAGGATTGTTATTTTACTTTCACTGTGACTGATCAAGGGCTTTGAAGATATAAAAAAAGGTTTGGATCCTGAAGTTCAGGAACCTCAATGCGGCCCTTCTTATGAAGGAATGTCAAAGAAAAAACTTCTAAATCTGGGAGTGTAGCTCTTAGAAGTGACCAAAATGAAGAAGAAATGGTTACAACCTTCATGGAAGGCATTGTATCTTACCCAAATACCCTTTTTACTGATCCACTCAACCCACAACTCGTTGAACAATTGTCCATGAGATTTCTTGATACTTATTCTTCTTACTATTTACCATTTAGTTCATCCACTAGGCCATCTTTTGGCATGAAGAAACCAACATTTGGTTTTCCAGAGGGATTGAGAGTTTCACCTCCTCTATCCACAACTCTTGTAGTTGACCTTGCAAGAGCATAGATCACTACTGCTGGTGCTTTTTCTTTACTGGGAACAATCGTGACCCATGTTACTCTGACACAATGACTTGCGAGTACATATCCCTATGCACATGGGCCAGATAATATTCTTGTTTCACTACTCCCACATATGCACACACCACGTACTTTACTTGGTCATCCCATCGGTCATATGGCCAACAGTCAAATCATTCAAACAACCACATTTACACAAGCTACTCACCCTACATCTCCTACTTTACAAATGGGGAATTCTCCTTTACCTTTCATTGGAGGTCAATCCTCAATGGGAGGCCAAGATTTAGTTTAGGGGCAACCTTCAACTGGAGGGAAACTTTTTTCCATGGGGAAACCCTCAACATAGGGGCAAGTCACTCATTTAGGTCCTTTGATTCCCATTACTATTGGCCTATATCTGGGATAACCATATCCAAGAGTTGCATGGGGGATAGTCAAGTCAACCACAATGCATGGGGGATTAGCCAGAGTACATGGGAGGACCATATGGTTTTTCTATCCCATCGCAACCTATATATGGTCATACTAGTGTTTCTATGTCACATGGTTACTACTAGTATCCACAGTATAACTTACATCTTCCATTCTTGGCTACATTAGATTTGTTATCGTCAGAAGTCACTCCTGGATTGCTTACAGGAGAAGAGCCCAACGCNGGGAAGATATCACTCTAACTCAGGGACTGGGTCTGGTATGTAAGGAACAAAGGAGGTCTTGATCTAACTTCAGTCAGTGAGGTGATTAAAAGATGAGCAGGTGGAAGACTTGGTAAGAAGAGTGAGCAAACTACCTTAGGCAACATGCCTTTCAGTCGTTTGCAGAAGAAAAACCCTGAATGCAAGATCCTCTTGGTTCAGGGCTTTAAGAAACTGAAAGGGGGACTTGACTGGATCCTCCAATTCCAATTCGTCCAGTGCTAAGAAAATCACAAGGACCGATTAGAAACAATGCAACTGTTACAGTGATCCAACCTACATCATCCTATAACAGTTACAACTCGACTGGATCCTCCAATTCCGAGATTCTCTAACACAGTGTAAACAAAGACGTGAAAGAAACTGACATTCATAAGGAAAGAAGTCTCAAGAGTCCACGCATAACCAGAAATAATAGTGCTTCATTAAAGTTTTACAACCGGGAGCCTTGCTCAACCATTGATGCTTAAGAAAATGGCGAAAACGCCTTCATATACTCAAAACAACCACAGCAACAAAAACAAGACGCTGCATTAAAACATTACGCCTGCACGTCTTCTGATATTCTGGGCCTGTAGACTCTGGTCGATCATGCACCTATGATAAACACTATCAGATTTCAGACTGTTCCGCTGTAGACGAATCGACCATCTTTTAGTCCTTTACTAGACTTTCCATTTATGGTGGAGACGATGTCTAACCACCTCCAAAAACTACAATAACTACCCTCTTGAGATCAGGAACAGTTTTGGTCAACTCATCCTTTTGGGGATGTGGAGGTCTTCTCGAGGGGCCACCTAGACCAGCCGAACGGTTGACGGGATGAGAGGTGGAAGATGTGGCATGCTTGACGAGGATGTTGTAGGTGCTAGTATGGTGAAGGTGAG
>JASDQU010220236.1:0-17837 GCA_032191745.1 Picea mariana
ATTACCATCCAATAATTGCAGAGTAAATAAACAATGAACAAATGAGCAATAATACACATACACAATACACTAGTGCTTTTATGTGGAAACCCAAAGTGGGAGAAAACCATGGAATATTTTTTCTTATATGTCTTGAAGAATTACATTCATTGGAAGCACCAACTTCCTTTGTTTTCCAGCTGCAACTAGAAGGAGGCTCCAACCCCCTAGTTTCTTAGGCTATAACCTGAGGGAAGCTCCAACTCCCCAATTCTTTAGCTACAACCAGAAGGAGGCTACAACCCCCTATGTTCTCTGGATACAACTGGAAGGTGGCTACAACCACCTATCCTTGCCCCATCCAACTACCCTGACGTAGAATTAGAATGATGGAACCACTATCACACTATCATTGTGAGCTATATTGTTGTATACTTGTACTAATCAACCTATAATCAACCTGTAAAAACTTGTACCAATAACCTGTGCCAACATGTACCATGTTGACGATCAAAATCACAACGAGGTTTTGCCCACAAAGTATTGCTAAAGACTATTATTATAAGCTAACAAGATAAATAATACTAGTAGGTGGGACCCCCTTATAGATTGGGAGATAAGATATGGTTCTTATTTCATGTTTATGCTATTGTTTGACATTGCTTACATGGTTGATGAAATATTGGTTTTATGGCGATGGATAAGGCCTATTATGTGTTGGTTCTAATTGTGACAATTGGATGATGGATAAGGATTGTTATGTGTTTTTTCTGCTACTCTAGGCTCAAATTTTATGTTACGATGGCCTATGTTATCCATTGTTATCATTGCTATCAATTCTTGGATCCATTAATGGGACACCTGCACAAGAGACATGTTAGTAATAATATATAAGAGTAGTGGGAAAGAAATAAAAGCAATGTAACAAATTGAAAAAGGAAGGAACTAGACTATGCTAATATACTAATCTACATGCATTGAAATTGAAATGATCGTTGATAATCCTAGCTAACAATTTAATAGCTATGCGATTTATTGAGTTATACAAAGACATGGTTAATATGCATTATTGTATAGTTGGAAATAGTAAGATATGATGTGGGTGGTGCATTTGACAAGTGATAGATGCTAATTCCAATGCATGGTTTAATTGAATGGTTAATGGATTAATGGGATGGTATGTACTAAAGAATTTAATGACTGGAGGGTGGAGTTGATGTGCATTTACTGCACGTCACCCTTACTCCTTCCACTGGCCACCACCCTAGTCGGGCTATTGTTCAACTGTGTTTGTTGTGGTTAGGCTCCGACTTTCAAGCAGAGGGAGAACTGCTCATCCAACTTGCGTTTTAAGGTGCTTTTGGTTACATGTATGCCTTTTTGCCATCCATAAATCTACTCTGGTTATGAAATAGATATTAGCTTAGAATGTATGGGTCTATGTTTTCTTTAAGTTTGGAAACTGTGTAGATTTGTGATATTTTTCTGGAATAAATCATTGGTGTGGTTTTCATTTGCAATAATGTTTGAAGTCACAATGTTATTGATCATTATGGGTGTTAGAAGCCATGAAGGCCCTCTGTCATTCTTATTGGGTTTGGTTGAAGGGTTTTTATTCGGTCCAAATTGGTTGGTCATCTCCATGCTTTCTTATCACCATACCCAGTCATGTGTTGTTATGGGGTTTACTGAGTTTGAAATGCCTTGTGTCACTGCGCATTGTTTCTCTTGGGTATGGGTTGTTCATGCTACTAAGGGTTGCGCAGTGGGTTATATTTCTTCTTCTCATCTCTGTTTCATCTCAGCGTTGTTAGTTGGTTGGCTAGGAGAGTCACGAGGGTTATACCCTGCGTGTGTTAAGTATTGTTACAAGGCCAAAATGGATCCTTTCTCCTCTGTTCATAGTCTCTCCTATCACAGGAATTGTCACCCTGTCCGTGAAATCAATTGTGGTATACTCTGTGTGTGCACCGTTGGTCTCAGAAGTTTTCACCGATGAGAGGAGTCGACTCTAGTCTCCCTGTTTTGGTCCACAGAGAAAGCCATTGATTTCTCAAGCCCAAGTGTTTATAGAGGGGACCGTTATGGCCTGTCGAGTATACTATTGGTTGTTATGGATTGGTGGTGTATTGTCGACGGTGTTTGATTACTGGCTCACCCCATTTATTATGTTGACAATGGTGATGGTTTTGGTATCTAGTCACTACATTTGTTATTATAATTGAATGGATAAGCTCAACATGGTTAATCGGATGATTGGTTAAATCGAATACACAATCGTTGTCTTTTACATTGTGATTATTGAATTGATAACCCAACACTATTTTTAATTGATTAAGTCACAACATTTCTTCATGTGTGATGCGTGGGTATGTGTGGCGTTCCTACAACATGATAATTTGAGTTAATGATTGTTGTGACTGGTGTTTAAATTTTCGAATGGGACTATTGCAATCATGGTAATCATGGCATGGCCATCCATTGTATATGTTATGGGTATTATTATGATTGCACCTTCAGAGAGGGTCACGGGTTTTTAAAAATGGTTTTGTTTATATTAGTTTGTGAGATGAGATCGAGCATATTGTTGTTGCCTCGTTGATTGGATTAATAGCCCAACATTGTGGATGTTCAGAATCAAAATAGTTAGTCATGTCAGTCACAAAAATGATCTCACTTTTTTTTGAGTGGTCTGTGTACCCCACAATGTCGTATGAATGGTAATGGCAATTGTTGTCTAATGGCAAGTCAAGATGTTTGCAATTAAAATATGGATCGTTGTGTTTTTCTGTCTATTATGTATGTTTAATGAATATCATACATCTTAACAAAGATAGGCACGAGTGCAGTGGCAATATGGTCTCATTAAAATTTGATTGTTAGATGGATTTGAGGGATAAAATCGGGCATGATTTTATCTCTGTGTTGATGGAAGGTGGTTGATTTTGATGCTAAATATAGTGGAAATAAGTGCTTGTTTATTCATTTGGGAATTGTTTTAAGATATTAAATGGATAAATGAGAAGAAATAGAGCTCCTCTACAGGTTGTTGTGGAATGCATACTATCTTGTTTGATGAAAATGTGTAAAATATTTGATTACAAATAGTGAGCAGGTTAATGTACATAATTGATTGAATATTTTACACAGTATTTGATCATTTGATCACAGTGATTATTTGGTTGGTGTTATTTCCTTTTACATAATGGTTTTATGGATTACTTAATTAATTTTATGAACAATATCCACTCTCTTTCCCTACCATTATTTAACTTTTCGCTAATTACAACCCCATCGCCTTCCCACATTCATTTTTCAATCCCTATTCTAAAATTTAATTACAGTCAAGAAGAATTTTGTATTGAAGCAGTTTGAAGTCGCAATTTCTTGATTGGATCACAATGATATTTTCTTTGGTTTGCATTACAGTTGATTGTGTGTTGTCTTTGAGCAGTAACCATTTTTCTTTTCCCCCTCATTATGTCATGTTTCTCTCAATACAAACCCCTCGCATATCCTAGGACTTTTTTTTCACCCGTTGCTCATTGACTACAGTTAAACAATTTATATGGATTGGATTGCATGAGTATGATATGTTGTTGAGCCAAAGTCTATTTCATATTTTTAAGGAGTTTTCATGTATGGTTGTAAAGGAATATTTGATAATCGATCATGCATGCAGAAATGAGCTTCTTCAGCCAAGGTATCCATGGAAGAGGAAAACGAGGGAGAGGTAATTGGAACAGAGGCCCAAGAAGGCCAATATTCTCCATACACTTTAACGCTGACTCACAAGAGTTAGGCTAGTTGTTTCAAGCCAGATTTTTCAATTAGATTGGGCAAGGAGTGGTCCATCCTAGGCATGAAAGGCCTCCTTTCCAAGTTCCACAAGCCCCTAGTATTCCTATGCCCCCTCATGTCTCATTACAACCCAAGGTTCTTGAAAATGACGGATGGCAGGAGATTGTCCACCCGACAGTCTCCCAACATCGTGGCTGGCCCAATTTGTCCTTGCCTGCTCCACCGCCTATCAACCAGATTGCCCAAGCTACACCTGTCCACTCACCATTTTAGTCCTCTCATGCTAGAAAAAGGTTGAAAACCGAGGCCCACCATGCCCTTGACAAAGGAAAAGCCATTGTTACCCCTTCCTCACCCTCTAACGGCTCTGATAAATCTGTGTCTTTCTGGATGAATTTGAGGGACGATTGTTCTCATGTGATAAATGAGATTAGGCCTAAAGGCTCAGTGTAACCAAAGGAAAATTCAGAAAAATCGAAGGGTGACAACAACAATCAAGGAAAGATTGCATATCAGAGTGGGAAATATGGTTTTTGAGTTCTAATGTTATTTATTGTTGATGACAATTGACTTCAGAAGTTTTGGACAACATGTTTTCTATGGATATATGAGTAATATATTTTTTGAAAATAATTTCAAATATCAATGAGATAAATTGTCAAATGTTAATGTGATGATGGGAGTCACAAGGATGGGTGGTTTTCTTAATTAACTAGTTATGTTATGATTGTTAAGAACTAAAGGGAGTCACAAGGGGTCCAACCCACTAGTTATTATTTATTTATAACCATTATTATGATTATTACTTTTCCCCCTAACTAAAAGGTTGGTTGAGTCTTTTAGTTAAATTAACTAATGAGGTAGTTCGACTACTTCAACCAATTGTAATTTGCTTAAAGGAAAAAGGAAAGGGAGGAACACAAGGAGGATAGAAGGAGAAGCATATTAATGTTTTCTCTTTGAGTTTATGCTGAGATAGTTCAGTTTTYGTTCATTCCTTAATTTATCAGAAGCCTAATTCTTTTTTATGATAGAAGGGTCTCATTGTAGACAACACGATTCAGGGATGAATTACATCATTCASACACTTGTTTTTAAGAGGTGTTGATCTATCTTTCATAGTCTGTGTAGACTTGTCTGTTTGTGAATTATTTTTCATGAATGACAAAGGCTATTGTGCAGATTCGAGTGGGAAAAAATCTATGGCAAGATGATCTAGCTTTTAGAGTTCAATTTTTATTTTCTGTCAGAGGTCTGTTCCATCGGGGATGTCTAAGTTTGACTTTGGTCTGAAATTTCTGCATGAAGTTTTGTAAAGAGAATGACTCTTTGATGAATTGGAATGAACTAAATGATTGCTTTATGTCTCATATGTTTTGATTATCATCTTGGTGTCTTTACTTCTGTCTCTATATTTATTTCAACAATTGTTATATTAAGAAAATCATATTAAAATGAATTTTCCAACAAGCTTTTAATTGTGAAAAATACTAGCCTAAGCACTTGTAATCAATACTTGTGAGTTAGGATTTTATTTTTGATGGTTATAAACATAGGGTGATATTCTCGTCTATTTTGTTTTAGCCAAGTAGAATTTGAAAATGCTTGAGTAAGACCATTTCATATCTTTTCCTCAACATACCATACATCAAAATTTACCTCAACTTGTACCATAAAAAAAAGCATCAACCATGCACCAAACCCGTACAAATAACATGTCACAATAACTTGTCCAAACAACCTGTAATCAACATGTACCATAGACAAGTGCATCAACCATGCACCAACCTGTACCATCAACAAGTGCATCAACCATGCACCCAATATGTACCAATCATGTATACACATCAACTATGAATAATCAAGATGTACCAACATCATCAAGTATACACCTCATGTATGTGCCAACTCATCAACTACTTGTCTCAACCATGTACCTCAACCATACACCAAGTACATATACCAATATAACCATCAAAAGTTCTTTATCAATACATCACACTATCCATAACCACATACCATAAACCCTAACATCAAACCATGTGCCACAACCTCACTGTTATGTATCCTCAAGCTAAACCAACAACTTCAACAACACATCACAACCAAAATACCAATACCCATATGCCAAATACCAACAACAAAATACCAATTGTATCCCTAAACAAATCTTATATATGCAGCAATATTGAACATCCAATACCATCTCAAGAGCTAAACCCTAGCTCACAAAACATACCTCAAACAAGATGTGCCATATCTCTCATAAATAGACTCCAACCATGTTGTTGCCGCGATTTTTCTATCGCACTTTTTCTGCCCCGAATTTTCTGCCGTGATTTTTCTACCATAGTTTCTCTGTTGCACTTTTCCTGCCATGATTTTTCTGCCACACTTTTTCTACCGTGATTTTTCTGTCACACTTTTTTTTCATCACTTTTTTTGCCGCAATTTTCCTTCCGCACTTTTTCTACCACACTTTTCCTGTCGCACTTTTTATGCTGCAATTTTTCTCTATCAATAATACCTTCCCAAATAACCTTTCACAAAAATAGATATTCAAGTGTGATTAAATGATAGAGCCTTGCCTCTTATTTATACTTTCATGTAGCATCCCACTTTCCTTATTTTAGGGAGTTCTCCATTAACTTTATTATTTAAATAATTTTTTTTTCAAACACTTTGACTTTTTGGGGCTTCTAGATGACTCATGAGGGTTCTCCAACTTCACATGGCCATAACTCTCTAACTGTGAGGAGTTATGTGATGTTCCACATACCATCAGAAATGGCATGANGTAGCATCCCACTTTCCTTATTTTAGGGAGTTCTCCATTAACTTTATTATTTAAATAATTTTTTTTGCAAACACTTTGACTTTTTGGGGCTTCTAGATGACTCATGAGGGTTCTCCAACTTCACATGGCCATAACTCTCTAACTGTGAGGAGTTATGTGATGTTCCACATACCATCAGAAATGGCATGAAATGTACTATCCATCTAGAATAGTCTTACCTGCAAATATATAAAAAATCATACCATTATCCATCAAACAAATTTGGGTCCATTACCCAAACCTTTGTGCTACCAGAATTCTCTATCAGACTTTATTCAAGGGTTGACATCAATGGAAACTAACCTAGTTAATCAACAATCTCCCCCTTTAGCATTGATGGAAACCCTCTGATGAAATACTGAATTCATATCACTCATGCTCCCCCTGTTACCATCACTCCCCCTAGAACCATGCCTCTGTGCTCTTTCTCCAAGCAATTCTATCTTTGCATGTGATAAATCTCTCCCCCTTTGTCATCAATGTTAAAGGTATATTTCCATCCGGTGTTGCTCCCCCTGAATGAACTCTTTCTAAAACTAATCTCCAAACCCGAGTTGTCCTCTTTATGGTGATTCCTCATGTAAATCTAAGACATATACGATAATCATTCAAAAGCATTCATTTTGGAGTAGAAATTACTCCGAGTCTCTAGCAAAGATACTCAAAGGCTTCTCTTGGAAGCGGTTTTGTAAAGATATCTACCACTTGTTATTTTGTGCCCACATATTCAACTCTGATGTTCTTCTCTGCAACCTGTTCCCGTAGAAAATGATACTTGATTGAAATGTACTTTGTCTTGGAGTGCATCACCATGTTCTTTGAGATACTGGCGACACTTGTATTATCACAATAGATTGGAATGGGCTCATCATACTCAACTAGTATATCCGCTAGAGTTTGTTTCATCCATAGATCCTGTGTACAACATGATTTTACTGCAATATACTCTGCCTCGGCTGTAGATAAGGATATTGATGATTGTTTCTTACTTAACCATTATACTAAACACTCACCCAAGTAAAACATTGCTCCATCATTGGTCATCAATGTAACCTGCCCAATCTGCATCTGTGTAGACAATAAGTGATAGATCCTTTCCTTTTGGATATCATATTCCAAACTCTTCCGTTCCTTTGAGATATCTGAAAATCCTCTTCATGGTTAATACATGTGATTCCTTTGGTGCTTCTTGAAATCGTGCTACCTGTCCAACTGTCTGCATTACATTTGTTCTGGATGCTATCACATATAGTAAGCTACCAATCATTGAACTATATTACCTCTGGTCTGTAGACTTTGAATCATCATCTTTTCTCAACTTGCAATTGGTTTGCAATCTTCAATTCTTAACCTCTTTAGCATTTCTCTAATATACCTAGTTTGAGAAATAAACATTTGTTGGTTTCTTTGACGTATCTGAAAACCCAGAAAGAAGGATAGGTCTCCAAGTAATGACATTTCAAATTCATTCTGCATATCCTTTGCAAATTTCTGGCTTAACTTGTCATCAATACTTCCAAAAATAATATCATCAACATAAACTTCAATTAATAAAATATTATCTTGAGTTACCTTGATATAGAGGTTATTGTCTGCAATTCCTTTTCTAAACCCTTCCCGTTGTAGATATTTATCCAGTCTAGAGTACCATGCTCTAGGAGCCTATTTGGACCACACAAGGTCTTCTTCAATTTACACACATAATATGCATTCTCTGACAACTGAAATCCTTTTGGTTGTTCAATGTAGACTTCTTCTTCAAGTTCCCCGTTCAGAAAATCTGATTTCATGTCCATTTGATACACTTTAATATTCTTGGAGCATGCATAAGCTAGGAGCAATAAGATTGCTTCCATTCTGGAAACTGGAGAAAATGTCTCTTCAAAGTCAATTCCTTCAACCTATGTGTATCCTTTACATACCAATCTAGCTTTGTTCCTTGTAACCTGTCCATCTTCATTTAATTTATTTTTGAATACCCACTTTGTGCCAATCACATTCTTATTCTTTGGTCTTGGAACCAATTCCCAAGTTTCATTCTTCTCTATTTGATCCAATTTTTCATCCATGGAATTATTCCAAAATTCATCATTGCTGGCCTCTTCAAAACGGTTTGGTTCAATCGTAGATGAGAGTGCTAGGTGTGTTTGTTCTGGTGAACAGATTCTTCTTCTAGTCTCAACTCCTGCATCTTTGTTTCCGATAATCTAATCTGAAGGATGATTCTTATGTACTCATTTTCTAGGTGTATTTGGAGGAACTTGATGAACTTGCTCTTCTACTTCTATCTGATCCTCTTCATCTTCCCCTTCTACTTCTTCTTCATCTTTTGCTTCTTCTTCGAAAATTTGTTCCATTGATTCATTTTCTTTTTCCTTTAATTCTCATCCACCTGTTTCATCAATTGTTACATTGATGCTTTCCAAAACTTTGTTCAACTTCAAATTGTAGCACTTGTATGCTTTCCTTGTACTTGAGTAACCAACAAGTACTCCTTTGTCCACATGACATTCAAACTTTCCCATTATGTCATCTTCTCTTTTGGTGTAGCATTTGCTTCCAAATACTCTAAAGTGCTTCACATTTTCTAGTCTTCCTTTCCATAGCTCGTAGGGAGTTTTTTCAGTGTTGTTTCTAAGCATTACTATGTTTTGAATGTGTACCATTGTATGCATTACATGTGTCCAAAATATATCTGTTAATTTGGAATCCATTAACATTGTTCGAGCCATTTCCTGTACTGTCATGTTCTTTCTTTCAACAACTCCATTCTGTTGAGGTGTCCTAGCAACAGAGAATTGCCTTTTTATTCCATGCATGTTGTAGTAGTCCATAAATTACTTTGAAGTGAACTCTCTTCCATTATCAGATTTAAATTTTTTTATTTTTGAATCCATTTCATTTTTAACCATTTCCTTGTAGACCTTGAAATTTTCAAAATCTTCTGACTTATTCCTGAGAAAGAAAACTACATTCATTCTTGTATAATCATCAACTAATAACATAAAATATCTCTCACCTTTTAAACCCTTTGTTATAGTTGGTCCAACTAGATCAGTATGCACAATTTCCAATGGTCTTGTCATTGAATATTCTTTTGATTTAAACGTAGTCTTTGTTTGCTTTCCTTGTCGACAATGCTTGCATAAAGTGTTGGTTGGTTTCGTAATATGGGGCATTTCTCTAACTGATTCCTTTTTTCTAACTTTGACAAGGTTATCAAAGTGTATGTGACCCATTCTTCTATGCCATATCCAACTTTCATCTTCCTTTCCTAGACAACACTTTTCATTTCCAATTTCACTTAGTACATATATGTTGCTTGAAGTTCTTGTAGCTGTTGCAAACAATTTTCCTGAACCTTCTTTTCTTATATCACACTTTTGTGAATAGAAAGTAACTTTATGACCTTGGTCACACATTTGAATCACACTTAGAAGATTATGTTTCATATCTTCTACTAGTAGAACATTGTTTGCCTTGGTATTCTTGTTTCCAATTATGATTGTGTTTTTTCCAATGATTTTAGCCGAATCATCATTTCCGAAGGAGATTGATCCATCTCTTTCCTTTCTTAATGTAAGAAACCTATCTTTATCACCTATCATGTGTTTTGAACAACCACTGTCAACATACCAACCACGTTTCTTTTGATTATCTTGTAGAGCGAATGTGCATTCTTCATTGCTATACTGATTATGCTTTCTTATCCATGTTCTCTTCTAAGGTTCTTCAGTGATTATTGTTGTTTTTTTGTGGTTCTCTAGGAGGAACTGTCATTCTGCAATCTTTGGCCATGTGTCCAAAATTGTTACACTTGTAGCATTCCACTTCAATTCTCAATGATTCAAACATGTTGTAACTTATTCTCTGTGTTTCACTAGGCCTTCTTGGATAACCCTTTTGTGTATGACTTTCAAAGTTGTTTGTGTTCCTATTGTTAGATATTCAATTCATAGCTTTATGTCCAAAATTATTACATGCATAACATAAACCAAAAAAGATATTTTGATACCTGGGTGTTGAATATCTTCTAAAAGGAGTTTCTCTTCTAGATCCTTCTTCTTTACGAGGCCTATCTGTCGATTGTTGATTCTAAAATCTGAATCATCTTGGTGGAGGAGTGTCCCTGTAATCTTCCTTGTAGATCTTCCTATCCCCTTTGATTGTTTCTGCATAGATTTTTGGATATGTTTCTTGTTCTATTGTTTTGGAGCTTGATCCATTTTCTGTCTGATTGTATCCAAGTCCGGACTTCTCATGATGAGATTTTTGACTGCTGATAATATCATCCAAAAATTTTGATCTGTTCTGCATAAATTTTCTTTTGAATATCCTTTCTTAATGTGACAATCTTTGCTTCCAAATTTCCAATGTTCCTATCTCTTTCTTCTAGCTGTTCTTTGAGTGCTTCTTCAATTCTTTTATCTTCTTCTATTTGAACCTTCGAATTTGTGATCATTTGTTCTAGTTACAGAGTGTCTTCTTTCTTGTCTACTTCCGCTTGTAGCTTCTTGATTTTATTCTTTTCTCTTCTTATAACTTCTATGGCACACAAAAATTCTTCTCGGTAGTCAACTTCTGCCTCTTCATATTCTTCTGCATTGTCTTATTTGTTAGAGTATTCTACTGCCATGAATAGAACTCTTTCTGTCGCACTATCACTGACTTCATCTTCATCTGATGAGGAAATGTCTTCTTGGTGCATAAGCTTTTCTTTAAAGCTTTCTTTGTGGTTCTTTTTCCTTTGTATGTTTTTTTGATATTTGAGTTATCTTCATCATTCCTCTTATTTTTCTTATGAGGACATTTGTTAACAAAATGACCAATACCATCACAATTAAAACAATTCAATGGAAACTTACCTTTATATATGGCATTGGTTTCCTTATTCAATCTTCTAACAAAGTTGTCCATTTCTTCATGATCTTCTGAGATGTCACCGTTGCTGCTATGTTCTTTTTCTTTTTGCTTTCCCTTTTTCTTTGGCCTTTTGGATGCTTTAAAAGCTGCTTCTTTTATATCTGGATTTTCTTGTTCAGTTCTCATTTCATATGTTGTGAATATTCCATGTATTTCGTCCATGCTTATTGAGTCTATATCTTCTCTTTCTTCTAGTGCTGATATCTTAGGATCAAATCTCATAGGAAGAGATCTTAGTACCTTTTGAACAATTAAAGATTCTTTAATTTCATCTCCCAATCCTATGATTGCATTTACTATTTCATCGACTCGTAAGAAGTAAGCTGCAATATTCTCATCTTATTTCATCTTTAGTTGTTCGAACATACCTCTTTAAGTTTGAAGCTTTGCATCTTTGAATTTTGAATATCCTTCATAAATATTTTGGAGCTTGTCCCAAATCTCTTTAGCGGATTTACAATGTATAACTTTAGTGTATATTGATTCACAAATACCATTCAGAAGTGCATTTGTGGATTTGGAATTATTTTGCCCGAGTTTCATTTCTCTTTCATTTGTCGGTGGAACTGTTGGTTCTTTGTATCCATCTACAACTGATTGTCAAATTTCAAACCCCTGTGCATGTGTATATGTTTTCATCCTTCTGCTCCAAAATGCCTACTTTTGTCCATCAAATTGTGGTATTCCATTTTTATACATGTTGTTTCTCTCCATGATGTACCTTTCAGTGGTTAAATTGATTTCTGAAGGAACCTGCTCTGATACCAATTGTTGGATTACTGAGAGGGTGGTGAATCAATAATAGAGCAATTTAAACCTTTTCAGCCATATAATGCAAGTGTTATATTAGTCTATCATTATCATCCAATAATTGCAGAGTAAATAAACAATGAAAACATGAGCATTCATACACATACACAGTACACCAGTGTTTTTACGTGGAAACCCAAAGTGGGAGAAAACCACCGAATGTTTTTTCTTATATGTCTTGAAGAATTACATTCATTGGAAGCACCAAATTCCTTTGTTTTCCATCTGCAACTGGAAGGAGGCTCCAACCCCCTAGTTTCTCAGACTACAACCTGAGGGAATCTCCAATGCCCCAATTCTCTGGCTACAACCCCCTATGTTCTCCGGATACAACTGGAAGGTGGCTACAACCACCTATCCTTGCCCTGTCCAACTGCCCTGACGTAGAAGTAGGATGATGGAACCACTATCACTATGAGATATACCATTGTAGGCCTGTACCAATCAACCTGTAACAACCTATACCAATAACATGTGACAAGATGTATCATACAACAACCCGTACCTCAACTTGTACCATAAACAAATGCATCAACCATGAACTAAACCTGTACAAATAACCTATCACAATAACCTATCCAAACAACTTGTAATCATAACTTGTACCATAGACAAGTGCATCAACCATTCACCGACATGTACCTCAACTTGTACCATCAATGATTGCATCAACCGTGCACCCATTATGTACCAATAATGCATACACATCAACTATGACTCATCAAGATGTACTAATATCATCAAGTATACACCTCATGTATGTGCCAACTCATCAACTACTTGTCTCAACCATGTACCTCAACCATACACCAAGTACATATACCAATATAACCATCAAAAGTTCTTTAGCAATACATCACACTATCCATAACCAAATACCATAAACCATTACATCAAACCATGTGCCACAACCTCACTGTTATGTAGCCTCAAGCTAAACCAACAACTTCAACAACACATCACAACCAAAAGACCAATACCCAAATTTCAAATACCAACAACAAAATACCAATTGTATCCCTCAACAAATTTGATATATGCAGCAATACTGAACATCCAATACCATCTCAAGAGATAAATCCTAGATCACAAAACATACCTCAAACAAGATGTGCCATATCTCTCATAAATAGACCCCAACCATGTTGCTCTCATGATTTTTCTATCGCACTTTTTCTATCGTGAATTTTTTGCCGCAAATTTTCTACCATGATTTTTCTGCTGCACTTTTTCTGCCGTGAATTTTCTGCCGCACTTTTCCTGCCATGATTTTTCTTTCACATTTTTTCTGCTGCAATTTTTCTGCCGCACTTTTCCTGCTGCACTTTTTCTGTTGCAATTTTTCTCTTTCAATAATACCTTCCCAAATAACCTTTCACAAAAATAGATATTTAATAATATTCAAGCGTGATTAAATGAGAGAGCCTTGCCTCTTATTTATGCTTTCATGTAGCATCTCACTTTCCTTATTTTAGGGAGTTCTCCATTAACTTTGTTATTTAAATAATTTCTTTTTCAAACACTTTGACTTTTTGGGGCTTCTAGATGACTCATGAGGGTTCTCCAACTTCACATGGCCATAAATATCTAATCGTGGGGATTTATGTGACGTTCCACATACCAACGGAAATGGAATGACATGTACTATCCATATAGAATAGTATTACCTGAAAATATATCAAAACTCATACCAGTATCCATCAAACAAACTTGGGTCCATTACCCAAACCTTTGTGCTACCATAATTCTCTACCAAACTTTGTTCAAGGGTTGACATCAATGGAAACTAACCCAATTAATCAACACCATACAGGACTGCTCCCCCTGAGTGAACTCTTCCTGAAACTGATCTATTTATGGTGCTTCCTCGTGTAAATATAAGACATATAAGATAAGCATTTAAAAGCATTCATTTTGGAGTAGAAATTACTCTGAGTCTCTGGCGAAGATACTCAAAAGCTTCCCGTTGTAGAGGTTTTGTAAATATGTCTTCCACTTGTTCGTTTGTGCCCACATATTCAACTCTGATGTTCTTCTCTACAACCTATTCTCGTAGAAAGTGATACTTTATTTGAATGTGCTTCGTCTTGGAGTGCATCACTGGGTTCTTTGAGATACTAATGACGCTTGTATTATCACAATAGATTGAAATGGGCTCATCATACTCAACCTGTATATTTTTCAAATTTTGTTTCATCAATAGAACCTGAGTAAAACATCATGTTGCTGCAATATACTCTGCTTCGACTATAGATAAAGATACTAATGATTGTTTCTTGCTTAGCCAAGATACTAAACACTCACCCAAGTAGAACGCTACTCCACTGTGCTTCGTTGGTCATCAATGCAACCTGCTCAATCTGCGTTTGTGTAGGCAATAAGTGATAGATCCTTTCTTTTTGGAAACCATAATCCAAACTCTTCTGTTCCTTTGAGATATATGAAAATCCTCTTCACTGCTAATACATGTGATTCCTATGGTGCTTCTTGAAATTGTTCCACCTGTCCAACTGTCTGCATTACATCTGGTCTAGAAGTTGTCACATATAGTAATCTACCAATCATTGACCTATATTTCCTCTGGTCTATAGACTTTGAATCATCATATTTTCTCAACTTGCAACTGGTTTGCATAGGAGTGGTAACTGGTTTGCAATATTCCATTCTGAACCTCTTTAACATTTATATGATATACTTACTTTGAGAAATAAAAATTTCTTGGTTGTTTTGACGTATCTGAAGACCCAAAAAGAAGGATATTTCTCCAAGTAATGACATTTCAAATTCATTCTGCATATCCTTTGCAAATTTCTAGCTTAACCTGTCATCAGTACTTCCAAAAATAATATCATCAATATAAACTTCAATTAATAAAATATCATCTTGAGTTACCTTGATGTAGAGGTTATTGTCTGCACTTTATTTTATGAACCCTGCCTATTGTAGATATTTATCCAGTCTAGAGTACGATTCTCTAGGAACTAGTTGTTCAATGTAGACTTCTTCTTCAAGTTCCCCGTTCAAAAAAGTTGATTTCAAGTCCATATATGTTCATACTGTTCAAGAATCTGCTACACAACTGTCCATAATTTTGACTCATATGTCACTGTACTATCATGAAGTACTACTAGAACTGATTAATTTATCATATTGTACTTTTGCTAACTAAATGCATTGAATCTGTCTAATCAAATTATGCAAGTTGCTCGAAGGATGGTTCTCTAGTCTGTCTCAGCTACTGCATAGAATCCCCCTGTATATTATTCATATTATCTGGGAGTCTCTAAGCCGGATGGATCAGAACAATTCTTGCTCTGAAGTGTATTCATCATCATATTTAGTAGATTCATCATCTCTCTGAGCTTTGAATTCTTTCTTTATGTCTTTGGATTCATCTTTCACTACAATTCATGAAAGTACAATCTCTTGAACCTGTTCCTTATTTACCCGTCCTTCTTTTCTTTCAGTTATTTTCCAAACCTTTTTGTATCTAACATTTTTCTCTGTAGAATTTACTTCCTCTTGTTTTATTGCCAATCTTGCGATCTCTGGGACCTGGTATTTGTTCAAATGTTCTTTTTGTTTTCTTATCCATACTTTCTTATATCTGATGCCCATTTTCTCTTTCATGGAAGTATCGATCATGCTTCTACAATCACTAGCTATGTGTCCATAGTTATGACATTTGTAACATTCAATGTTACATGGGGCCACATAGGGCACTTCTTGCTTAAACATTTCTTTTATAATCCCTGCAATCTGCAACCTTATGTCCAAAATTAGTACAATAAAAACAATGACCATAAAATAAATTTGCATACTTGGGAGTGAATGATCTTCTTTGTGGTGTAGTCCTTCTTAATTTCTGCCTTGACTAATCATGATCATGATTGAAGATTCTTTGTGGCTTGAAAATGGATGGTGTTCTTGAAGATGTATCTTCAATAGTTTTCTTAGATTATGGTTGACCATGATTCCTTCCTTTGAGTACTTCTGCATAACTCTTTCTATTTTCTTCATTCATCTGTTCTAGCAACCTAGAGTGCTTCTCTTCATTCTCTATAACTGATGTGGATGTTTCCGTCTCTTCAACATTCTTGTTGAGCTTGACGAGTTTACTTCTCAATGTGACAACTTCTTCTTCAAGCTTCTCAACCTCTTCTTCTTTCTTCATTATCTGAGACTTCATGACTTCTTCTATTCTTTTCGCTTCTTCAAGATGAATTTTTAATGTGATTATTTCTTCTTCAAGTCCTTTCTCTTCTTGACCAAACTTTGCCTCAAGATGGTTTAGATCGTTAGTTATTTCCTTAAGATGATTTGTCAATATCTTATCTCTCATTTATGCTTCTTCCTTCTGTGCTGCTATGTTGGCTTCCAAATACTGCTTTTGACATTCAAGATTTTCTTCGATCTTTCTGGCTTCTTCTAGCTGAGTTATTAAGTTCTCGATGACCTGTTGGGATTCTTAAAAAATGTGAACAATTTCCTTTTGTTTCATCAATTCTTTCCCGAATGACTTGTTTTCTTCTCTTAGTTCATCTAAAGCACTAATCAATTTTGCTTCATAATTGTCTTCATTTTCAATTAGTTTTTCTATCTCATTTCCTTCATGGCATTCTATTTCAAGATGTCCGCGTTTTTCACAATTAAAGAAAAACGACATACCTCTGGTGATTATGTACTCTTCATCTTCTGAATCAGTTTGACATGGTGAACGTATTTCTTCTTGATTAGTACCTACATATTCTTTGACATTTTCTGAATCTGCGATGGGTGAAGAATATATATCATGTGACTTATCCCAAAGTTCTTTGGCTGATGAGAATTTACCAACCTTTTTCTTACCGGATTAGGTAATCCTTCCCAGATGAAATCCATTGTTATTTTGTTATTCTTCTTCAATTCCATTTTGGCTGCAGTCTTTGCCCTTTTTGAACTATCATATCCTGTAACGACTGATAGCCAAATATAATACCCCTGTGCCTGTAATAACACTTTCGTCCTTCCACTCCACATCTCATACTTTAAACCATTTTGACCATTTAAAAATGGTACTCCATTCTCAGAATAATCCATGATATCCTTCCTGTGGTTAAATTGTTTCTTGAAGGAACTTCGCTCTGATACCAATTGTTGGATTACTGAGGGGGGGTGGATCAATAATAGAGAAATTTAATCCTTTTTAACCATATAATGCAAGTGTTATATCAATGTAGCATTATCATCCAATAATTGCAGAGTAAATAAACAATGAACAAATGAGAAATCATACAAATACATAGTACACCAGTGTTTTTACATGGAAACCCAAAGCGAGAAAAAACCACAGAATGCTTTTTCTTATATGTCTTTAAGAATTACATTCATTGGAAGCGCCAACTTCCTTTGTTTTCTAGCTACAACTGGAAGGAGCCTCTAACCCCCTAGTTTCTTAGGTTACAACCTGAGGGAAGCTCCAAATCCCCAATTCTCTCGCTACAACAAG
>JASDQU010220240.1:764-14087 GCA_032191745.1 Picea mariana
ATAGAAAGTGATACTTGATTGGAATGTGCTTCATCTTGGACTTCATCACCGGGTTTTTGAGATACTAATGGAACTTGTATTATCACAATAGATTGGAATGGGATAATCATACTCAACCCGTATATCTGTCGGAGTTTGTTTCATCCAAAGAGCCTATGTACAACATGATGCTGTTGCAATATACTCTACCTCGGTTGTAGATAAAGATATTGATGATTGTTTCTTTATTAGCCATGATAATAAACACTCACCTAAGTTGAATGCTGCTCCACTGGTGCTTTCGTTGGTCATCAATACAGCCTGCCCAATCTGCATCTATGTAGGCAATAAGTCATAGATTCTTTCCTTTTGGATACCATAATCCAAACTCTTATGTTCCTTTGAGATATCTGAAAATCCTCTTCACTGCTAATGCATGTGATTCTTTTGGTGCTTCTTGAAATCGTGCCACCTGTCCAACTTCCTGCAATACATCTGGTCTGGATGTTGTCACATATAGTAAGATACCAATCATTGACTTGTATATCCTATGGTCTGTAGACTTTGAATCATCATATTTTCTCAAATGGCAACTGGTTTTCATAGCAGTGGTAATTGGTTTTCAATCTTCCATTCTGAACCTCTTTAGCATTTCTTTGATATACTTAGTTTGAGAAATACAAATTCCTTGGTTTCTTTGACATATATGAAGACCCAAAAAGAAATATTGTCCTCCAAGTAATGACATTTCAAATTCATTCTGCATATCCTTTGCAAATTTCTGGCTTAACCTGTCATTAGTACTTCCAAAACAATATCATCAACATAAATTTCAATTAATAAAATATTACCTTGAGTTACCTTGATGTAGAGGTTGTTGTCTGCTCTTCCTTTCCATAGTTCGTAGGGAGATTTGTCACTATTGTTTCTGAGCATTACTTTGTTTTGAATGTGAACTAATGTATGCATTGCATGTGTCCAAACAATATCTACCAATTTGGAATCCATTAGCATTGTTCGAGCCATTTCCTGTGTAATTATCATCCATTATGATAATGTTCATTTTTCTTTGAACCACTCTCTGAACCAATGTATGAATCCATTATGTCATCCACTATCATATATCTATCCAAACCTTCTAAGTGTTCTTACAAATCCATCTCTATACATACTTTCCAAGACTCTACTTGCACAATTTTCCATAATGATGACCCATTTATCACTATACTATCATGAAGTCTTGATTAATCTATCAAACTATACTTCTACTAACTGATTACTCTGAATATGTCTTCTCAAACTCTGCAAGATGATCGAAGGATGGTTCTTTGGTTTGTCACAGTTATCGCTTCGACCCCCCTGTCTAATATTCATATTACTTGGGAGTGTATAAGCCAGATGGCTCAGAACAATTCCTGCTCTAATGTGTATTCATTATCATATTCATTGGTAGATTCATCATCATCTTCATTGGTAGATTCATTATCTCTCTGAGCTCTAGCTTATTTATTTCTATTTATGGATTCATCTTTCACTACAATGCCTGAAAGTACAATCTCTTGAACCTATTCCTTATTTACCTCTCCTTCTTTTGTTTCATTTATTTTCCAAACCTTTCTGTATCTGACATCTTTCCTTTACTCCATAGAATTTTCTTCATCTCTTTTTATTGCCAATCTTGTGATCTCTGGTACCTGGTCTTTGTTCACCTGTTATTCTTGTTTTCTTATGCATACTTTCTTATATCTGATATCAGTATTCTCTTTCATGGAAGTATCGATCATGCTTCTACAATCACTAAATATGTGTCCATGGTTATGAAATTTGGAACACTCAATGTTACGTGCGACCACATAGGCACAGTCTACTTGAACATTTCTTTTATAATCCCTGCAATATGCAACCTTATGTCCAAATTTATTACAAAGGAAACAATGACCATAAAATAAATTTTCATACCTGGGAGTGAATGATATTCTTTGTGGCGTAGTCCTTCTCAATTTTTTCCTTGACTGATCATGATCATGATTGAATCTTCTTTGTGGCTTGAACATGGATGGTATTCTTGAAGATGTATTTACAATAGTTTTCTTAGATTATGGTTGACCATGATTCCTTTCTTTGAGTACTTCTGCATAACTCCTTCTATTTTCTTCATTCTTCTTTTCTAGCAACATAGAGTGATTCTTTTCATTCTCTACAACCGATGTGGATGTTTTTGTCTCTTCAATGTTCTTGTTGATCTTGACGATTTTGACTCTTAGTGTGACAACTTCTTCTTCAAGATTCTCAACCTCTTCTTCTTTCTTCATTATCTGAGACTTCATGACCTCTTCTATTCTCTTTGCTTCTTCAAGTTGGATTTTGAATGTAATTATGTCTTCTTCCAGTCTTCTCTCTTCTTGACCAAGCTCTTCCTCAAGTTCGTTTAAGTCATTGTTTCTTTCCTTGAGATGATCCATCAATATATTTTCTCTCTTTTGTGATTTTTCCTCTTATATTGCTATGTTGGCTTCTAAACATTTCTTTTGATATTCTAGAGTCTCTTCAATTCTTTTGGCCTCTTCTAGTTGAGCTATGAAATTCTTGATGACCTGCTGATGTTTTTCGGAACCTTGAACACTTTTCTTTTGCTTCATCAATTCTTTCTTGGATGACTTGTTTTCTTCTCTTTCTTTCCTTAGATATTTAATTGCACTGATCAATTTTTCTCTATAATCAACTTCTTCTTCATCATACTCTTCCTCTTCTAAATCTGTCTGATATGATGAACATATTTCTTCTTGTTTTGTATCTGCATCTTATTTGGCATTTTCTGATTCTGTGATGGGTGAAGAATATATGTCATGTAACTTATCCCAAAGTTCTTGGGATGATGAACATTTATCAAAATTTTCTCTTACTAGTTTAGGTAATCCTTCCTAGATGAAATCCATTGCTATTTTGTTATTCTTCTTCAATTCCTTCTTGGCTGCAGTCTTTGCCCTTTTTGAGCTATCATATATTGTAACAACTAATAGCCAAATATAATGTCCCTTTTCCTGTAAAAGTACTTCCATCCTTGTGCTCCACATCTCATACTTAAAACCATTCTAACCATTAAGAATTGGTACTCCAGTCTCAAAATAATCCATGATCTCCTTCTAGTGGTTAAATTGTTTCCTGAAGGAACCTCGCTCTAATACCAATTGTTGGAATACTGGGAGGGGGGGTGAATCAATAATAGAGCAATTTAGTCCTTTTTAACTATATAATCCAAATTTTATATCAATGTAGCATTATCATCCAATAACTACAAAGTAAATAAGCAATGAACAAATGAAAAATCATACACATACACAGTACACCAGTGTTTTACGTGGAAATTCAAAGAGGGAGAAAACCACATAATGTTTTTTATTATATGTCTTGAATAATTGCATTCATTGGAAGCACCAGCTTCCTTTTTTTTCTAGATACAACTGAAAGGAGGCTCCAACCCCCTAGTTTCTCAGGCTACAACCTGAGGGAAGCTCCAACTCCATAATTCTATGGCTACAACCAGAAGGAGGCTACAACCCCCTATGTTCTCCATATACAACCAAAAGGTGGCCACAACCACTTCTCCTTGCCCCATACAATCACCCTAACGTATAAGTAGAATGATGGGACCAATGTCACACTATCACTATGAGATATATTGTTGTAAATCTGTACTAGTAACCTAAACCATGCATCAACCATCAATACTAAATTTGAACGTTTTTGCAATGAAGTAGCGATGAAGTTTCGTCGGAATAGGGTCATTGTTGCGACCAAGATGATTTTTTTTTCATCGAAATCGATTCATCAGTCTAGAGACCACACATGGATCTTCGCCGGTTTAGTGAGTGGGAAAAAAATACTATACACAATAGGGAAAAGTTACCATTCATCGGTCTATCCTCCAATATTAGTCGGTCTAGCGAACCACTTTAGTCGCAAGCCTTGCTAGCATCTCTAAGGAAAACATGACCTTTCTCATTCTAGCGACCATAATTAGTCGGTCTAGCGACTAATGTTAGTCTGTCTAACGACTAATATTAGTCGGAAGAGCGACCAGGACAACCCTGTCAAACTTAGTCAAGTGACCAAAAGGCTATACAAGCGACAAACCTATTCGTCACTAGAGGAACTAATGTTGGGTTTTTTGTTTTTTAAAAATATGCCATTCACACAAGAATAATGTTGCAGTTCTGTTAGCGATAAAAAATCACTTGTTAATATTTCCCAAATCACATGATAAGAGGATCATTAGGTAGAAGAGGTACCTTTAAATCTTAAAGTTTTAGAGGTTTTGAGAAAGGCTCAAATTCACATAAATTCAATAAAATGAGGATTTCATCTCTAAAAATAGGCCAAAGGTTAATTTTATCTTCTGGCGGCTAAATGTGAAATTTAAATTTTAATGAGCCACCAAAAATCTCAGACTTTCGGCAGCTAAAAGGCAAAATACACGACTAGTAAGCCGTCGAAAGCTCTGAAGAGTTCATATCGGTCTTCTTTCTGCCCAAATCACATTTTTCCATTTCGAGAATCTGTGGGAATGATCTCCAATTAAAGATAATAATTTTATTTTTAAATCTTAAAGTCTTAAAGGTTTGAGAAATGCTCAAATTCACATAAATTCAATAAAATGAGGATTTCAACTCTAAAAATTGGCCAAAGGTTAATTTTAGATTTCAGCGGCTAAATGTGAAATTTACAGTGTAATGAGCTGCTGAAAATCTCTGACTTTCGACGGTTAAAAGGGAAAATACACGACTAGTAAGCCACCGAAGGATCTGAAGAGTCCAGATCGGTCTTCTTTCTACCTAGATCGCGGTTTTCTGTTTCCAGAATCTGTGGGAATGATATCAAATTAAAGATAATAATTATCAGAAGATAGATCATCCTCCTCATCAAGTTTTTAAGGCATATGGTAAGGGAATGAAGCCAAATGGCATGTTTATTCTTGACATAAATTGCCTAGCCATCAAAGACAAATTTCGAAATCTGTGATTTTCACCATCAAGCTGCCAAATAATTCTCCAGGTTGTCAAATTCGACTAATGATGATAAGATTGGATCATTTATGCTAAAAGATCAAATTGATTATGTTTATTTTTGGTATTTCAGATCCATTAAATTAGGATCTTGAAACCTTGATGTAAAGGCTATAAAATCCTAATAATTCTAAGACCCCAAAGGGAGGGAAAATAGTCTGAGGATGGTGGTTCTATTCTTGAAGACTTGTACATTTCATCCTTTTGAGATGTCCATCAATATATCTTGACATCGAGCTTATTTCACTTTGTTTGTTTAGTTTTCATATCCTTTCTTTCCAAGTTTATGTATACTCAATGACAGAAGGATGTCATCCCATCTCTTCATTGGTATATTAGATTTATATACATTTCTTCTTATGTGTGTCTTAGTGCCAGATAGTTGTCATCCTATCAGTGCACTCATAAGCTTAAGATGCAACTATTTACTTATTATGTCTAGCCATCTACTATATACAAATCTTATATATGTTTCTATTGGTATGAAGAAGTATCTTACATATCATTACTGTCCATTCACATATGCCTTTGTGTAGGTATTTCTTCCTAGAATAATGATTCTTCTCCATGTTTTCACACATTGATTAAAACCTTCTGAGCAACATAGTTTAAAGTCTTGGTCTTTCAAGTGACCCATGTCTTTCTAAATGGATGTGAGTTTATAATGTCATCCGATTTGATTCTTTTTCCTCCATAATTTATTGATCTATTTAAGTTACCAAGCTTACACCCTTCTACAGTTAGGGAGTGATTTCTTGGAGAGATAACACTTTCATTATGTACTTGGAAGCTGGCAATGGATTCAACCCCTTAATGGTCAATACTGATGATCCAATTTACCTTGTCATTTCTAGATGTAATCACCATTGTGATGAGTCTCAATCCATGCTAGGGGATTTAATATCGAGCTTCAAATTGTGGAAGGTGAATCTAGAGCATTGGGTGGAGGAGCTTTCACAGCAACAAACCTCCCTTATAGAGTAGTTGGGCACTATTAAATCGAAGGAATTCTTGTTATATGTGGAAATCAATGCCTAAGAGAAAAATCCAGGGAACAAGAAGCTAAAATTTAGAAGCTACAATGACATGTAAAGAATATAGTCAGCCTTCCCAAGCCTGATACAGGCCCTAGGAGTTCGATAGTCACATCCAACATATGACCAATTTTAATACATATCTCATTGAGATGGAAATAACAATTGAAGGCATAGCTATGTACAATGTGCATATTAATAAGAAACACATAAATCCTATGAAATTTGTTAAATTAAAATATGTGCATTTGGTAGTTATATAAATAATCTATCCGGAGTCAATATTAATATTTCACAATTTTTAGATACAATTAGGTTGAAAAGCAATTATGAACTGTGATTACTACTTGCCAATATCCCATAACATTTTTTCATGCAAGGAAAAATAATTTTATTTCATGATAAATCAATGTTGAACCTAGATTATTGAAAGAGTTAATAACATGCTTATTTTACCAATTTCAACAACCATTTTCTAAATTTCATTCAGGCAAATATCAGTATAGTGAGTAGAGACAAAAATAGATTGGTGTCCACTTTTCCATAAAATCACGGTATGTTACATGTTTTACTTCATGGTTCACTAGGTTAAACAACCCACCAATGGAATCTTTTCCTACTGAGGGCCCATCTTTCACCCGTTTACATAGATTCTTTATTTTTGAAAACAACAAAGAGTGAAAATATCTCAGATTTCACATAGACCATGATATGACAAAAACCACATACAATGAAATAATGAAACACTCTTTCATGTAAACTCATCTAAAAGATATTCAATGAATGATTCAAGGAAATGTATGTGACAACAAGATATTCACTTACAAAGTGTGCAAATGCCACATGTGTTTGTGTTTGTATACAATGCCTAGAGGATGATGCTTTCAATCTCAAGAATAATGAAAATATTCAAATTATTAAGATCCATCAATGAATAATTTTTAATGATAGACACAATTCCCTAATAGAGCACAATAATTTTTCTTTTAAGTATCTATGACTTTGATCAAACTAATTTCAAGACATCAATATTTAAAAGCCATAGAACGTTTCATATGTGTCAATCCAATAATCCAATAGTATCTTTCTTAGTTCATTACATATCTAAAGTTGGGATTGTCTATTTGACTTCAATTCAATATGTATCGGTCCTATTTGTCCTAAATATGCAAATGCAAATGATATGTAACCCCTCCAAATGCACACAAGTTAAGATTTTTAATGTTGCTTATGTATGTAGATTGTAGGTTATGTTCCCCATGAATTATCTCTGTCAAAAAAAAATTAAATGTGGTTGGGAATGACTATGTTCACACAGTCAATTGGAGGTTTTACTATGATTTTGGGTGGAGAGTTTGGGAGGTGGTTTAGGTAGAGTGACTATGAGGTATGTGAGTTTGTTTTTATGTGTGTGTCAAAGTGGAATAGGGTCTTAAATTAAGATTTCAAGACATTCAACAGTAAGGTTTTTTGTAGGTAGTCGTGGGGTGTATAAATGTTTAGGAGATAGGGTTAATGGCCTTGCGTTAGGGAGATAATGGCCTACGCATGAAAGAGGAGATATCCTAGGCTATGTCAACGTTAGGTAGGTTGGGGCTGCAAAAATATCTTAGGACAGTCAAATGGTAGATAGTGTTGAGGATGAACGTGAGTTTTTAGGATAGTAGGAGAGAGGTCTAGATATCTTGCATTAGGAGTCTAATAGTTTAGAGTGGTAGCTAGGTTAGGGTAGGTTTCTAATGAATATGGACAACAAACTTCACAAAGAGTGTTGTCCAAAGGAAATTCCTTGAAACACTTCTAATATTTACCATTCAAATAAAGTTGTGTTCAAACCAAGCATGTGTATTATTAATGTCAACACCACCTAAGTAGCAATTCTTGATCTTCTCAAAATGATGACATATAAGAAACTTATTATTAACTGGACCTAAGTAATGCCTCCCTTTAAATGAATATTATAAATAAAAATTTTGTTCCCCATTTTACTAAACGTATGGCATGTTTCTTTCCTTTGGGGAGCTTCTCAAGGTGCAATGGATATTTTCTTTACAAATGAATGATTATGGATTTAATGGAAATAATTTTCTTGATTCTTTTTTATGTTAGGATACCTGACTTCTGATTTTTTCTTTTTATGAATGAAAGTACCCAATAATAGGGAAATGTAAGAATACCAAGGTATGATAATTTTATCAATGTTCACTAATGACCTCAAAGGTAGGTCAATGGGACTCAAAAGTACAATTGAGTAGTGACCCATTGTGGGATCAGAGTAGCATCTCCTACAAGCTGAATTATAAAACAAAATAAGTTAAACTACTGAAAAAGAGAAATGACAAAATGGAAATTTGATATGTAACATGAAAAATGGATGCTCATCCACGTTAGAAGATGAATCCCTTGATGTCACTACAAAAATAATACTAAGATTATAGAAAGGAGAAGATGATTTCCCTGGTGAGTCACCAACCATAGATTAGTCAACTCATTGCTTGACAATGTCTTTAGGGAAGAGTCTAGATTTGAGAGGACTTGACTATGTAACCATGGGTGAAATTAAAAATACCTAGCGATTGAAGGTTGGTTTCATGAAATGGGTTTGTAGTGTAAAATGAATTCTGATAAGAAAGAGATCTCCTCAAAATCCTAGTAGGGGTAGGTCTGCTATATGGAGGTTGAATACAAGTGCATAGACCATCCAATATAGTATTTGGTGTGACCTAGGTCTATTCCTACCACTCATTTCCACCAACTATTTTGATCAAGAGAAGAAAGGAAGTGATTAGCTTAATATGATCCTTCCTTAGAGGTCCATGTAAGATCTATCCCCTATATCCAAAGATTTTCATGATAAAATGAGTTAGGATTCTCTAGTATGGATACCAAAAGAAGGTAGAGAGAGAATTGAAAGAGTTTCAGTATTCTAGGACATAAATGAAGTGTTGACACAAAGGGTGTATATCTTATATACAAAAACAAAAGGAAACTAGGTCTTATGTTTTAACATAATGGAGAATGGACCACCAATGTTGAACATGACACACCCACCACTCAGAAAAACAAAGTGGAATAATTTCCACACTCAAATATTGCAATTGTAGATATCCAATTCATGGATGCAAAGATGAATCATCCTAAAAATATAATTGTATTTATACTTACCCTGAAATTACAACAAAAGTGGATAGCATAGGTGATGACACCAAAGGTAGACATAGACAATGAAATAATAAGCAAACAATATCACCTTGGAGAAAATTGGTTAAAAAAAGAACAAATTCATCAGATGGACAAGGGGTTCTAGTATTCAAAAGGTCATTCCTTCCACTCATAGGGCATGTGGAATGGAATAAGAACCTTGATACTGGATTATTTTAAATATCATATTCATAGCCTGGACAAAGACAATACACACCTCATTACTGAAGTCAATTGAATGATAAGAATTTCTTCCCATTGCTACAATTAATAACCACACAACACATAAATCTAAATTATGGCATCAACTAGGACTCAAATCCAAATTTAAGAAAAAGATCATTTCATTGTTTATGATAAATGATTATAAGTTGCACTTAACTATAGGGAACATAATTACAATTGTGTGCTTGTCACAGGTTCAACTATATCATTAGCTCAAGGGAATATTTAATAAACAAGTGACGAAAAGAACAAACCCACACAAACATGGTGACAACAACAATTGTAAGGTATACTTATATGGAACTTTGTGTCTAAAACTAGTTAGAAGGAACATGATCCAAGTTATTGGCTTTAGTTAGTTAATGCCCTAGATGAAAAATACAGAGTAATTTTGGAGACAACCAAACATAGTTACAATGTTATGTTGTTCTAGACATTTCAATAAATCAAATGATATATTAATCACCCCAAAACATCCAAGAATGGGGGACTGTGTCAAAGTGAATCTATGTCTAACATTAAAATCGTGGGGTTGTCTTTGTAATAGTTATGTCAGTCCTAAATTGAGTGCCAAGTTAGTATCTTTAGTAGCTTTAGGGATCTATCGAGATTAGGTCTATATGTCTTGCGTTAGGCCACTAAGAGTCTAGGATTTGTAGGCTTAGGATGTAGGTTAGGTTTAGGGTAGTCTATGGTATGTAGGGGTAGCCTAGGTTAGGTTAGGATGTTTGAATCTCCTAGCAGGAGCAAGAAGCATATGAAGAGGATGATGAACCTCAGGGTCACCGCATTTAGTGTGTACTACATTGATTTAGGCTAGCAACAATGTTGGATAAATAGACATACCTTGGGGATTGTTCCCACCACCATGCATCCTTAACACTCATGGAGTCATCATAACTTTGTCTTCTTAAATTCAAATTTCCTAAAAAAAATCATCGATCTCCACATTCATTACGAAATATCATGATAGTCATAAATCAACCAAAAATCACCTTAAACCAGTCCTTAACAAGATCCATACCTTTGAGTGATGGGGTGCCTCCAATGTTTCTCCTCTCCATCCTGTGATTCATCACATGACTTAATTATATTTCAGAATAGTAATTAAAGATGTAACAACCTCTACAAATTAATGACTGAAGACGAATACCTGAATGAGCTTCTCTTAGTTTCAAGAATAAATTATTCTCTACTGAATACGACCAACCACGTGAAGGTGGAAGCTCTTTTGGTCCATCCCCCCCTCTCACATCACTCTCATTTCCCCATACCCAATCTATATAGATTTTACAACTATAATTAGAAATGACAGTAACATTAAATGTAAGCAAAAAACATTCATCGCCATGTGCTAAAACAGAAAACATGAAAACAAATAACATTCATGACATGTAGGAAAAAAAATACATTACATTGGACCATAAATATATTGGATTTATATTAATAATAATATGTCTAATCATTTGTTTTTCTTCTTCTTCTTCTTCTTGGTCTCCATGAAACCACAAATTAAGTCATCATCATAATTTAACTAATCCCCCATAGTTATTGGGCCTTCTTGAAGTGTTTCATCATCACTACTCAACACCTCACTCCATGATGAACTTCTAGTATTTCAGCGTGGAGGTTGAGGATGCGCATGAGCATCCACTACGGCAACAACAACAAAAATTCAAGTGATATTGTTATTCATTGTTCCTAGGAAAATTTACTTAATATAGATTTAATTACAATGTTTTATACCTGGATTATCCGGTGCAGTAGAAACAGTAGTTGGTGGCTGCATTGTTGTTTCTACGCTTGTTGATCTCCTCTCTTGATCGACATCTACATGCTCTGCCATATGAAACAATATAAGTATTTAGTACAGAATATACCCTAAATATTAATACTCATTGAAAAATGGAAAAACATTAAAAATGCATGCATACCACTATGTAATGGTCCTTCAGAAACCGTGCTTGAATCAATATGGGGGTTAGGATGTGGTTCATCAAGTACATCAGGAGAATTTGTAGCATTGTTACTCTCTTGCGAATGTGGAAACGACACACATTATTTTACATTTTAAATGAATAAAAAATATATTTTACATTATAAGTAATTAATGAGTAAAAACTAATCGACAAGTTTTTAATTTCATTTTATTTACCATGTCCTCTAGAGAGACACATGGAGATTTCCCTAAGCTTCTTCATCATGCCACCATGTGATCAAAACCTTGTGTGAACTCGATCTTTAGATCTTATTCTGTGGCTTTGTCATTGAACAAATCCCCCTGCATTGAACAATATCAAAATCATTAGTCACTAGCTGCAATGAATTACATATTTTGTGATGATGATAAAAAAAAAGTAAAATGTTTAGGCACTTACAACCCATGCCTTCAATCTGTTGTAACCACCTTGGCCTAGTTTATGTTGGTCGTGTTTGTCTTGTCTTTCTTCTATTGCGTTGGAAGTGTCTTGGAGTCTACGTAATATTTTGAAATATGTTCAATATTGATTGTTTTCCTCGTAAAGTAAACAAAAGACCATCATAGTAAATTGAAAACACCTCCTACCTTCCAGGGCTAGGTGGTTTCTTACCTTGTGCTTTCATCACTAATTCTATTGCATCGAGAATAATTTATTTCCACTCCCTCTCAGGGACAACCAAAGGGTGTTTGCACTTGGGGTCCTGTACTAATTTATTCCTATACACCTCTCTAACATGTTTCAAATTCTTTCCAGTCCTTTTTAGGACTTCCAACTTATTGAACGAGTCACCAAACTCCCCAACCAGTCTGGAGATAAGAAGGCTTTTCAATTTGGAATTTTGTCGATTCCATCGTAGTCAAATGGTTGGCCCAAACCATTCTAATGCATAGTCATGCAAACTATTGTAGAAAAAAATGTTTCCTGTAAAACATCGTCATCATTAGTAATTTTAATCTCACCGATATGTGATTGTTTAAACAATTATATAACAGGAATCTTGATAAAGACATATATTAAATACCTGGTAACTGTACTATTTTTAGAGGAACCATGTCTTGGTCGACCAAAAATGATACCGTTTTTGTTCCTATGCTTTGGATACGTGTAGCACCAGGGTAACAATCAATGGAAGAGTGATCAGTTCCATGATCATGTACACCACCTGCACGATCTTGCATGTGTTGTGGGGGCATGGAATCAACCCTAGAAGGTATAGAATCAGTCTCAGGTGGCACACTTGGGATGGAAAATATCCTTGTGGCTATGTGGCCATGCGGGTTTGTTGTTGTAGTCCTGTTGCTGCTACCAGGACCTTCCCCTTCCCCTCTCATCAATCTCACAAAATTCTACAATGAGAAATATGTGTTAATTGCATATATCAAATTACAAAATTTAAAAGCAAAAATTGATATTGTTAGATGACATGACTTACCCCATAATTTGTTATCTTAACGTGTAATTCAACTATCCTTAGGAAATCCACATCTATTTCTATCCCAACAACGACCAAATCCTGGAATTCCCTATTGGCCTTTCTTAGGGACAATTCTATCGTCTGCAAGGGGACTCTAGAATCAAATATCTCTTCATCGCTTATATATTCATCGTTTTTGGTCGATGCAGTGGTAAGAATGGGGCCTTTTCCTCGATCAACGTCTTTTCCATGCTCAGGGTCTTTACCCTGATCACCACTCTGGCAAAATTTCAATAAGAATGTTAGTATGTGAAAGAAATATTGA
The DNA here is from genome assembly GCA_032191745.1 of Picea mariana. Taxonomy (NCBI): domain Eukaryota; kingdom Viridiplantae; phylum Streptophyta; class Pinopsida; order Pinales; family Pinaceae; genus Picea; species Picea mariana. The sequence goes on from JASDQU010220240.1 coordinate 13,988, forward strand.
AAAAACAATATATAAAATAATGGAATATTGGCAAATATTATCAAATGAAACATTCACACATGCAAATTAGCAAATATTTGGAAATGAAACATCGAGAAAA
>JASDQU010220241.1:0-15055 GCA_032191745.1 Picea mariana
CACACTTTTTCGTTATTCTTCGATTCATCCCTTGCTTCTATTATCCAATCGGGTTGGATAATCAAGATAGCACAAAGAATGGCCTCAACATCTTCATCCTTTCTCAAGAGTGCATCTTCCACAACATTTTTCTTCCCCTTTTTATAAACGATTTAAAAATCATAACCCAATACCTTGGTTACCCATTTTTGTTGTTCTTCTGAAGATAGTCTTTGTTCCAAGAAGTATTTAAGACTATCATGATATGTTTTGAACTTGAAGTGCCTACCTATTAGGTAAGGATTCCATTTCTTCAATGCATGTAGTATTTCCATCATTTCCTTCTCATAAATGGGTTTATGTAAGTCCTTTCCCTTGAGTGGTCGACTTTCAAAAGCCAGGGGTCTTCCTTCTTGCATTAGGACAACACCAATTCTATTTCCCGAGGCATCACATTCCACAATAAAGGTTTTTGTGAATTCTGGAGTGGTCAAGACAGGACCTTTGCACATCACCTCTTTAAGTTGTTCAAAATATTTAGTTGCCTCTGAAGTCCATGAAAATGAATCCTTCTTAGTTAGTGTCGTTAAAGGTGTGTTGATGGGTGAAATTGACCGCTCATCAGCTGGAGGAGTGAATCCGGTCCGAGGTTGTCTAATTAACCCAAGCCATTTGGATTAATTCACTACGACGGGTTTAGTGGCTTCGTTGGCTGATCTAAGTCCTAAAGAAAGTGAAAAAATAACTAAAGGAAAAACAATGATCTAATAAATAACAATTGCTAAAAAATATACATACATCTAATATACATCTACAGTTTAACTAACTAATACTTATAAAATAATTATATGTACAATATATACAAATAATGCGTTTTAATCTAAACTCATAGAAAATCCAACATTTAATGGTTCTTCCGTTGAAAGTAATAAAGAAAACTAAAATACTGTTTATTTTTGAGTTTATTTCCTTAGATATAAACACTCATGAAATCAAAACATAAAACTGCCTAATTAAACATAACATGCTAGATAGTAGAAAATGTTTTATATAAAGAAAACTTTTACATTTAACAAGATGACGAAATCAAGCAACAGGCTGACTTGTTATTTGCATCCAATGTCTATTCTCTATTGAATATCCAACCACTTTTATCCGATGAAGTAAACCTTCTACAGATCTTGGGACTGCCCCTAATAAATGAGGAACGATAATGCTGGAGATTGAATTATAACAACAGAACATTGAATAGAAATGGTTACAGTAATCGTATGATTTGCAAATTGCTACGACAAGATAAATCTTTCTATAAGAACTTGGAGGTAGACATTCAACATAAATTAGAGATGAATCTACTAATTTAAATTGGATAGATGATCATTGTGTGTTTTGTTCTGAAACAAGAAATATAGACAACATATATAAATCGAATGATATCAACTCGCAATAAACTTTGTCGACAAAAGCAAACATAATCTATTATCAAATTGAAATGAACATAACTTGAATGAAAACATTATACAAAAAAGCTAAAGCTGTAACGTGCATCATATTCCATTCAAGTCTGTAATAAAAATGCCCATACACTTGCCCCAGGCTGAGATCATTCAATGTTTACAAAATAATAGGTTCATATAGGTTTCAGGAAACATAACTGTTTCCTATTGATAATATCAAGTTGGTTTCAAAAAATAATGGGGGATGCAACCACCCTGATTTCACTAAATATCAAAAACTACCAACAGTCTAATTTACTCAACATACAAAGTTGATATGGCTGGGAGATCTCAAAGAGTGCCTCATATATCCTTGGAAATCACGGGCTCCTTAATCATCCTGAAAACAAATGAAAATGAGAAGATTTCATATATGTTTTCAATTATCAAATCAAACAATTCAAATTTTTCTAACTGGCTACAGAATCTTACGATTATGTAGCTAGTTATAATAGCAAATGCAATCATATTTTATTAAATAAACAAAACAAACTGATCTTAATAAGAAAAATAGTTTATTCAATCAAATCGAATATCCTAACTTAAGAGTGACAAAATCATGCTAAAATTTAAAAGCATCATACCTCAAATCATGGAATCAAAACATATCAAGAAATTTTGGAATTTACGATAGCTATTGCTGCCTCTACATTCTTGAAAATGACATGACCTGTAGTTTTCAATCATTTCTCTTTCCCTTGGATAATGGACTCGATTCTACTTTTTTCATTTTTTAACCTATTGACTTGGTCTCTTAAAGACTTGAGTCGTGACTGTAGCAATGGAACATCAGTATAGTACTTTTCGATCCACGATTGACACTCATCGCACTGTGGCTGTAATGAATTTTCATTAGCACTAACAAAATTATGGATCAGAGAATCCTCCATGAGAAAGGTAGGCTTAACACAGAGTTGGATGCTGGGAAATTCTGGGTTATCCTTTAGACAAGGAGGCATATTGTTAGCATAGTCATAGGGTTGGTCAAGGTATAGCCCGAATGACACAGGGTCCTCTTCAGCCAAGAATTTTTCAATATCTGAGTCTGAGTCTTCACTCACTTCAATTGTGTTGATTGTGTCTGCATGGGGTTTCATTTTATTTTGAGCACATTGATAAATTAAACAACCAACCCTCTTGTTCTTGAAATTGAGATCAACACTGCCTTTTAGCTTCTTCCCTGTAGGCTTCTTAACAATTTTAGTGCTATCCTTTGGATGTGAACCCAGCTGACTATCTTGTTGAATGAAATTAGGGTAGCTCGAGGGTACGTTATTAGGGGAAAAATTACAGGCCTCGAGCAGTGGAGAAGAGGCTGTAGGGTTCACAAGGGTTTCAACAATGACGAGTTTATCTACCTGTCCTAACTCACGGTTACCAAAACCATTACGTGAAATGAACGCATCCCAAAAATCATTTTGTGACTGTAACTGGTGGATAAGGATGATTTTAATCAGACCATGATGAAATAAACTCGAATCAGACCTCTGTTTCCTAAACTGTTTACCCATTTTATACAGAATTATGAGTAGGTAGTAAGGCATATTCAATGGAAAACCAATAAAACTCATAAGGAGGCATAGATGATATAGGAAAACCAGTCCGAATTGACCCTCACAAGTGATGAATTTCTTCACTACAACAAGTAAATCATGTCATCTAGGTTTCAAGAATGAAATCGGCATACCTCGATCACAACTGGCTATTTTTCGTGAGGTAAATAGTAACGTCCAGGGGACCTCCTCCACATTCGCATTCTTGAACCATTTCTGACCAACTACTGGTAATCCCGTGGCTTGGCTTAAGAAATCTTCTGTCACTTCTAACTGCACATCACTGATTTTTTCCCTACAGCCATCAAAGGTTAAGGCAAACTCTTGGGCGACCTGGAGGTTAAAACCTTGAAATTTTTTGATGAACAAATGCCAACCATTCCTTTCCAAATCCTCCCTAGCGTTATCATACGAAAGTAGAGTCTGGACACCGTTTGGTTCGACCCTTACTGCTGGAGCCATGCCGAATGGTCGGGTTGTTAACACAGGATACACAGGTAGGGTTTGGAAAAATTCCACAGAGCCATAACCCCGAGCCTTATCAATGCAAGCTGTGATGACTCAAATGGTGGGAAGAGGTGTTAATCACAATGCGTGCGAGAAAAATCGTGAAGCTTGAGACCATGCTCAGGAGTAATGGCATTATGTACTACGTGTACCACCTTGGCATTGAGTACATGCTAGGACAGAGTACTTTAAAACATTGTGCGCACATCCAAGTTTAATTGCCAAGATAGTTGATTTACAAAAATTGAATGGCCAAAGGTTTCATGAAAGAGCTATGATCAAACATCAAACCAAAGTTGATACAAAAATCAAATACCAATTGATGGGGGTCTTTCATTCAAACAACCATAAGTTTCTTAGGCACTCTTAGAATCGAAAAGATCACAAACAATCAGAGCAACACGTTCATAACAAGAAATCGTAATTTTGTAATAAATGATATGCTTTCAATAAAATTTTCAAAATAGAATGATAATGATAGTTGCGAGTTTTCATGATTTGAGTCATGAAAACGAATGCATGAATAGATGATAGGTAAAATGCGATGATTTAAAACTGTCGTTTAGAGAAACGCTTATGAAGAGTAGTAAAATTTCATAGACCCTGTAGGTAGCTTTGTAAAAATGATAATTATATACTCGCTGCCAACAATGGTGACATGCTGGGAGAAGTAGTTATCTCTACCAAATTAATGAGTTCAGATTAGAATGATAAAAAAAACTTCGAATTGAAAACAATCGAAAAGCTGTCTGAGCCTCACAAATAATTATAATGCATTCCAGTTTCAGACAACTGTTATTTTTAAAGAGACAAAAACTGACGACAATCTTAACAGAAGAGAGTCACGATGTTAAAGTTAAAATCTTCAATGCTGTTGATAGGGTCGTTGTTGCCAACAGGTAGCCATAGCCTTGACAGGGATGTCAATTAACCCACTCTGATATCTGTATCCTATCAAGAAATTGCAGATCAGAACGAAGGACATTTAAGGTCAAAACAGAATCCATATCTGAGAATTTTATTTTACCTGACATTGCTTCGCTGCCAGCGGGCCTTTTCAGTACCCCAACAAAGTTATGTTGGCATTATGCATGCATTTACCCACTGCCAACAGACCTGTTCAGTGTCTCGGTGGGTTTATAAGCACTTCACACAGCTCTCTAAAAATTTATTTAGTTTTTAAAGATATTTAATAGAGCGAGGTGACGCTGAAAATTCTAGTTTTTTAACACATCTTAGTATGTCACAGACCTTGAAAAAATTTCTTAGCTGTCTTTCATCAAGATCTAGAAATCGTTTACTAATAAAACTGACTTTCAAGAGCAGGGAGACATCATTGAGTTGTTCTCTTAAAGAATAGGGACAACGTAAAAATAATTTTTATAGATGATCATGAGTACCTTCAGTTGCAGATTGAAATCAATAAGACACTTTTCAAACAACAAGTCATCTTCAATAGGGCTGCAAACTCAGAGAAATACAACAATTGATGTTTTAACAACTTTCAGCAGTCATTTTCAAGGGGAAATCTTTCTGTTATCTTTTTCTAAGCTAGCCAGTAGTCCAGGCATATGTGTTTCAAAAGAAAGACCGACAATCAAAAATCAAAACAAACCAGAAAAGGAAAAACACACAACAAACAAAAAATATTTACAAAGGGTGTATGGGAGCATCATCAGGCAAAGTACTTTTTTAGAGCTTGGCCATTCACCGGGAAGGTGTCTGGCTGTCCCTCTAAATTCTATAAGTGAAAGGAACTGGGACCCAATTTCTCAGCAATTAAAAATGGTCCCAACCACAAGTTCTGAAACTTAGTATGCTCTCCTTATCCCTCATGAGGTTTGTCCCATTTTAAGACAAGGTCACCTACCTCAAAATTTCTATCAGAGATAGAATTGGAATTAAACCAGTTTTTAACAATGAGTTGATGTTGATCCAATTTTCGTTTTGCTTGAGCCCTTACTTCCTCTAACTTTAACAAAGCGTTAATTCGACTCTCCAAAAGAAGATAGTCTTCTTCCTGTACCTTTTTCGATAACTGCAGAGATGGAAGAAGGACATGTGGTGGAAGAATCGCTTTCCTTCCGTAAACGAGAAAGAAAGGTGAGTTACCCACAATAGTTTTAGGAGTTACTCTATCAGCCCAGATTGCATTTAACAGTGCGTTATGCCAATTTTTATGGTTTTCGGAGACCGTTCTCTTGATAATTTTGATAAGATTTTTATTAGTTGATTCTGCCAAACCATTGCCTTGGGGGTAATAACTAGCAGAGTACTTTAATTTAATTCTCTTTTCTAGAGTGAAATCACTCATTTCAAGAGACAAAAAATAAGAAGCATTGTCAAATACCAAGCATTTAGGGATACTGAAACGAGTGATAATATTTGAATTCAAGAAGGATATTACCTGGCTGGTATTTACAGCTTTTAATGGGGCAGCCTCGGACCACCTAGTAAAATAATATGTGGTTGTTATGATGTATTTATGCTGCTACAAGGATGGCGGATTGATTGGGCCTATAATATCCAGACCCCACTGCTGAAAAGGGGAGTCTACCGAAACTGGTTGCAAAGGGAATGTTGGTTTCTGTATCCATCCGGATGCCTTTTGACAAATCACACACTTGCGACATAAAGCATGAGAGTCTTTAAAAAGGGTAGGTTAGTAATAACCTACTCTTAATACTTTATGGGAAGTGGTGTGTCCACTGAAATGCCCACCTGCTTGCCCTACATGTAATTCCAATAAGACTTTTTCTGCTTCATCTTTTCCAAGACAACGCACAAGTATTCCATCAAAATTTTGGCAAAACAAAATGCCATTAATCAGCTGAAAAGAAACAGATTTTAATCTTAGTGCTCTCCTTTTTGTGGGATCAAGGTGACGGGGAGCTGATCCGTGTATAAGACAAAATTTGATGTCGTCGTACTAGGAACTAATAGGGTTTTGTGCACAACAGATTTGATTTTGATTGTGCTGATCTGGATTTAACATATCGGTTTCTTCTTGCTGTCCTACAGCTAAATCAGCGACCAATTTGCATAGACCTTGGCCTCTTACAATTTGTGCTGGGGTGATTTCTATGTCATATTATTGTAAGGATGTGACCCAGTTTGCCCTTTTTTCGCCTAGTTCTTTCTGTACTAACAAATTTCTGACAGCCGGGTAAGGGACAATGATTTTCGTCCTAGATTTCAACAGATAAGACTGAAAGTATTTTACTGATTTAAAAATAGCATAGGCTTGTTGATCAACTGCTGGGTAATTAAGTTCTACCCTCTTGAAGGCTGAGCTCATAAAGACAATTGGGACTTTGTTGTTTTCAACATTCTTTTGAGTTAGGACAACAACGTAAGATCGCTTAGAGTCAAACGTGTAGAGGGTGAAGTCTTGCGAAAAATCAGGGCTCATTAGAGAAGGAGCGTCTATTATGGCCTTTTTTATTGAATCAAAATCCTGACTTTCTAAAGGTCCCCAATGGTACTGTACATCTTTTTTTATTAAGTTTTGTAATGGTCTCACCATTTCTGAAAAGCTGGGGACGAATCTCCTAACAAAGTTTATCTAACCTAAGAGGATTGCATGGAATTTTTTGAAGAGGGAGGGGGAAGTTTCAAAATGACTTAGGTTCTTTCAGGGTTGATAATAATCCCTTCATTCGATACAATGAATCTGAGGAGCTTACCTTGTTCTACTACGAAGACAGATTTTTTAGGATTTAAAGAAATGCTGTACTTATGACATCGCTGTAGAACAGATCTTAAATGAGCTAGATGATCTTATTTATTTTTCGAGAAGACAGTGACATCATCAAGGTAAACTACTACTGATTGATTGATTAAGCCGCGGAAAGCGATGTCCATCGCTCTCTGAAAAGTGGCACCAGCGTTTATAAGTCCAAAGGGAATCTTTCTATAAGCGTAAGTGCCCCATGGGGTACGGAAAGTAGTTTTGAGATGGTTTGAGGGGGACATAAGGACTTGGTTATACCCTAAAAAACCATCCAACAAGGATAATCTTTCAAAACCAGATACATGTTGAAGGATCTGTTCCATGGGAGGGACAGGGTAGTTGTCTTTATCAGACGCTCGGTTAAGATTTCGGAAATCAACACATAGTCGGATTTCACCACTCTTCTTTCTGATAGGGACAAGATTAGAGACCCATTGTGTGTGCCTAACTGGGAAGATTATTTTAGTGTTTAGGAGTTTGTTTAATTCCTTCTTGACCGTTGGTTCGAGTTTTGTGTGCATTTTCCTTAACTTTTGTTGAAAAGGTTGGGTTTGGAGTTTCATGGGAATAATGTGTTGTATGATGTTAGGATCAAAGGTTTTTAGGTCATTGTACGTCCAAGCAAAAACATCTTTGAATTACTTAAACAACTTGATAAATGCTACCTTTTCTTTCTCAGAACACCCCAACCCTAAATTAATGTACTGTGGGTTGTCTTTGGTTCCCAAATTTACTTTTTCATGTTTCAAGGAGGAACTATTCATTTTACAGTTCACTGACTTCCTGAACTTATCGTGAAGATCATAAAAATTTTCTAATCTAACCATAGATTTTGGGATAGAGTTTACCATGTCTGATGCATATTTCGGGGATCTCGGATTTGGTATTACCGTAAAGTCGCGAAGATTTTCATCATGGGTACCTTTGTCGATCACTGCGCCTTGGAACATTTCTTCCATATGCAAAAAACTTATGATTTGTTGATTGTCATCAAAGACTCTCCAATTCATGATGTTGTCTGGGATGGATGGTCTGAACAATAGTTTAACAAAAAATGCATTCGGAGATAAGCCTTCTACAGGAAAAAGTTTTGAAGTGACATTAGCTAACAAATTAGCTTCAGGATGATTCAATCTAGGAATAGAATTTATGTTAAATGCGGAAAACTTATTCATCAATTTCCATACCTCAGTCTGATAGCTTTTAAGGTGCGAAGATAAACAGTGGATAGAATTTTTTACCTGTCTAACTACAATTTCCGAATCACCAAAGATAGTTAAATTTTGAATGTTCAGATCTAATGCTTTTTTGAGGCCTTGCAGAAGTGCCTCATATTCGGCTGTGTTGTTTGTACATTCGAATTCTAACCAGCAAGTAATCAGAGTCTTGTTACCTACTGGATCGATGAGCATGCACCTTGCACCGACTCCTTCCTTCGATTTTGACCCATCAAAGTAAAGAGACCATATTTGATTTTCGTCAGGTGCAGGTGACCACTGAGAGAAGGTTGTTGACTGTGTGCATGTCATAATTTTAGATTGTTGTTCTGGGTTAGTGAGGGTAGAAGTTTCGGCCATGAAATTGCCGAAAAAAGTATCCATCCCCTGTATTTCAGGCGAATTGGTAGAAGGAGTGAATGGTTCATTGGGATCATTTAAATCAGTCACCATGAACTTCAGATAACATTCACGATTTAGCTTGATTCTGTTGGGCTTTCCATTCTCGGGAAGCCACAAGTGAGACCAATTTGTTGCAAAATAACCATGTAATTGTTCCGACCAGTCTCTACTTAAAAAAAAACCATATACTTTTGGGATATCTACAACAATGATATCAATCACTTGATGGACTTTAGGGTTAGATGACAATCTTATAAGCACATTTTTTAATTAGACTATCACTTTAACACTAGTTCGATCAAGATGGATAATTTTCAAGTTGGATGGTTGAACTTCGGCATTAATCTTTTGACAGACAGACCAAGGCATTACGTTAGATGACGCACCTGAATCTACCATACAATTATGTACATTCCTATTGAAGATTTCGAAAGTCAACACAAATGGAGGGACATTTCTGTGAGTATTAACAGTAGAAGTTTGTTGTTTTTTAATCATAGCCTGTGAAACTGTTTTATCTATATTTGTTACACTATTTATAGGAAGGTCTCTTTTGTCATGAAGCTTGGATGTAGTTTTAGCGGAGGCCTTCTGAGGAATTTTGGGGTTGTTTTGAACACCTTTGTTGCTGTTCAGATTGCTATTTTTGTTTATCTCCACAATATTCTGCAACATCTTTTGCAAAACAAAAGGGAATTTTAATAATTCGTAAACAGAAATGTTAGCCCTAAGATTTTTAAGATCTTCAATCAAATCATAATCTAAACTAGGGTTTGCTGAATTTTGTTTAGTCTCAATCGATTTAGATTGTTTTGGAGGCAAAGTCGTTGTAATTTCAGAAGAAGGCTTATTTGTTGTCTTGCTCCTGGTATTGTAAGGATGCAATGTTTCGAAATTAGCTTGAAAAATGCTATCTAAAAAGTGTCCGAAAATATTTGGAGAGGATTCATCTTCTTCTACTGTCTCTTGTTCAGCGACTTCTTCAGGAATCTCGGGAGGAATCAAGTTATCATGTGCTTCTAGGATCGTTTGAATAGCAAATTGTAGGCTTTCTAGATTTAGGCCTTCAACATTTGAGTTAGATCGGTTTGTGGGAAAAGGCTTCCTAAAAGGAGGTTTGTAAGGCCCTTTGCTCGAAGAAGATTCTTCTGCCGACCTTTTCAAATCTATAACTTGATTGGATAATTTTTGAACGACTTTCTATAAGTTTTCTAAATCCGAACTCTCGGGTTGAGCTTTCTTTTGGGGAGGTCTAGGAAGGATTTCGATTTTCTTCTTGGAGGATGAACTAGTTTCTATCTCATTACTGGTATTGTGTTTTAAGCTAAGAATATCTTTCTCGATCTGACTGGCCTCCTCGAAGGATTCTATCAATGTGGCTTTCTTGGACCTCTTAACCTAAATGGCTATGTTTTGATGTAAGGATTTCGTGTAGTATGCGATAATAAGATTCTCAACAGGCATCGAATCCATGGGGATTTGGTTCTTTAGTGTCAGGAACCTTTGGTTAAAGTCTTTGATATTTTATTTGGGGTTCATTTTTAAACTAGAAAGCTCCATGACTAGAACTTCAGGAGACTTGTCGTCTCTGAAATTCTCAAGGAAACATGACTCAAATTTATCTCATGACACGATGGTGTGGGGCTGTTGGGAAAAGTACCAGGTAGAGGCATTGCCTTCAAAGGTGTAGGGAAACAATCTATAGACTACGTCTTCGTGCTCAACACTACGGAGCCTAATGGATAGCATAAACTTTTTGATGTGATCTTCAGTGATCTGTTTGGAGTCCGGGTCAAATTTAGAGATCCATTTCTCCGGGTGTTTGGGTAAAGGATGCTGAGGCCCAGGTATGGCCACTGCATCTTGGTCTAGCTAGGGTTTGGCGGGATTGTTCGCATTGGACATAGGTGTGGGTGGTGTCGAAGGATGAGATGAGGAACTACCTTCATCTGAGTATTCTTCTCTAGAAGAAGAGGGAGATGAATGGGGTGGTGATGGTGGAATACCAAATCCTCCTGCTGCAGGAGTGAGGATATGATCTAGATCTATAGGGTTTATGGTTAGGCCAGTACTTGCGAGTTGTTCCCTGATATCAGAGAAGTCTAATGGTTGGTTCAAAGCTCGACTTGGTTGTCTGATATGGGCTAGGGCACTGTGCATTCTTATGAGGGATTGACGAACAATCTCTTGTATGTCACCACCTGGGGGATTTGGAGTTACTGGTTCAACTGTGATTCGTAGATTGTCGTTTGAGGTGGTTGTTGTTTGAGGGAAAATGTTGTCCTCTGAATGACTTCTAGTTACTATAGGTGAGCGGGTAGGTGGGGGAGGAGTCTTACGACCTCCTCGTGCCATTAATATTTTTCAGGCCCTCCTTCTAGCGCCATTTGTTGATGGGAGAAATTGACCGCTCATCAACTGGAGGAGTGAATCAGGTCCGAGGTTGTCTAATTTACCCAAGACGTTTGGATTAATTCACTCCGATAGGTTTAGCAGCTCCGTTGGCCGATATAAGTCCTAAAGAAAGTAAAAAAATAACTAAAGGAAAAACAGTGATCTAATAAATAACAATCGCTAAAAAATATACATACATCTAATATACATCTACAGTTTAACTAACTAATACTTATAAAATAATTATATGTACAATATTTACAAATAATGAGTTTTAATCTAAACTCATAGAAAATCCAACATTTAATGGTTCTTCCATTGAAAGTAATAAAGAAAACTAAAATACTGTTTATTTTTGAGTTTATTTCCTTAGATATAAACATTGATGAAATCAAAACATGAAACTTCCTAATTAAACAGAACATTCTAGATAGTAGAAAATGTTTTATATAGAGAAAACTTTTGCATTTAACAAGCTGGCGAAATCAAGCAACAGGCTGACCTATTATTTGCATCCAATGTCTGTTCGTTGTTGAATATACAACCACTTTTATCAGATGAAGTAAACCTACTACAGATCTTGGGACTGCCCCTAATAAATGAGGAATGATAATGCTGGAGATCGAATTATAACAACAAAACATTGAATAGAAACGGTTACAGTAATCATATGATTTGCAAATTGCTACAACAAGATAAATCTTTCTGTAAGAACTTGCAGGCAGACATTCAACATAAATTAGAGATGAATCTACTAATTTAAATTGGATAGATGATCACTGTGTGTTTTTTTCTGAAACAGGAAATATAGACAGTATATATAAATCGAATGATATCAACTCACAATAAACTATGTCGACAAAAGCAAACATAATCTATTATCAAATTGAAATGAACATAACTTGAATGAAAACATCATACAGAAAAGCTAAAGCTGTAATGTGCATCATATTCCATTCAAGTCTGTAATAAAAATTCCCATACTCTTTCCCTAGGCTGAGATGATTCAATATTTACAAAATAATAGGTTTATATAGGTTTAAGGAAACATAACTGTTTCCTGTTGATAAGATCAAGTTGGTTTCAAAAAATAATTGGGGATGCAACCACCCTGATTTCACTAAATATCAAAAACTATCAATAGTCTAATTTACTCAAAATACAAAGTTGATATGGCTAGGAGATCTTAAAGAGTGCCTCATATCTCCTTGGAAATCATGGGCTCCTTAATCATCCTGAAAACAAATGAAAATGAGAATATTTTAGATATGTTTTCAATTATCAAATCAAACAATTCGAATTTTTCTAAGTGGCTACAGAATCTTACGATTCTATAGCTAGTTATAATAGCAAATGAAATCATATTTTATTAAATAAACAAAACAAACTAATCTTAATAAGAAAAATAGTTTATTCAATCAAATCGAATATCCTAACTTAAGAGTGAGAAAATCATGCTAAAATTTAAAAACATCATACCTCAAATCATGGAATCAAAACATATCAAGAAATTTTGGAATTTATGATCGTTGTTGTTGCCTCTACATTCTTGAAAATGAAACAACCTGTAGTTTTCAATCGTTTCTCCTTCCCTTGGATAATGGACTCGAGTCTGTTGTTTTCATTTGTCAACCTATTGACTTGGTCTCTTAAAGACTTGAGTCGTGACTGTAGCAATGGAACATCAGTATAGTACCTGTCGATCCACGATCGACACTCATCACACTGTGACTGTAATGAATTTGCATTAGCACTAAGAACATTATGGATCAGAGAAACCTCCATGCGAATGGTAGGCTTATCAAAGAGTTGGATGCTGAGAAATTATGGGTTATCCTTTAGACAAGGAAGCAGATTGTTAACATAGTCATAGGGTCGGTCAGGTATAGCTCGAATGACACGGGGTCCTCTTCAGCCAAGAATTTTTCAATCTTCGAGTCTGACTCTTCACTCACTTCAATTGTGTTGATTGTGTCTACACGAGGTTTCATTTTATTTCGAGCACATCGAGAAATTAAATGACTAGCCCTCTTGTTCTTGAAATTGAGATCAACACTGCCTTTTAGCTTCTTCCCTGTAGGCTTCTTAACAGTTTTAGTGCTATCCTTTGGATGTGAACCCGACTGACTGTCTTATTGAATGACATTAGGGTAGCTCAAGGGTTCGTTATTAGGGGAAAAATTGCAGGCCTCGAGTGGTGGAGAAGAGGTTGTAGGGTTCACAAGGGTTTCAACAATGACTGGTTTATCTACCTATCCTAGCTCACGGTTACCAAAACCATTACATGAAATGAACACATCCCAACAATCGTTTTGTGACTGTAACTGGTGCATAAGGATGATTTTAATCATACCATGATGAAATAAACTTGAATCAAACCTCTATTTCCTAAACCGTTTACCCATTTTATACAGACTTCTGAGCAAAATCGTGAAGCCCGAGACCATGCTCAGGATAGAGTACTTTAAAACATTGTGCGTGAATCCAAGTTTAACTGCCAAGATAGTTGATTTACAAGAATTGAATGACCAAAGGTTTCATGAAAGAGCTATGATCAAACATCAAACCAAAATCGATACAAAAATCAAATACCAATTGATGGGGGTCTTTCATTCAAACAACCATAATTTTCTTAGGCACTCTTAGAATCGAAAAGATCACAAACAATGAGAGCAACATGTTCATAGCAAGAAATCATAATTATGTAATAAATGATATGCTTTCAATGAAATTTTCAAAATAGAATGATAACGATAGTTGCGAGTTTTCATGCTTTCAGTCATGAAAATGAATGCATGAATAGATGATAGGTAAAATGCAACGATTTACAACTGTCGTTGAGAGAAACGCTTATGAAGAGTAGTAAAATTTCATAGACCCTGTAGGTAGCTTTGTAAAAATGAAAATTATATACTCGCTGCCAACAAGGTGTTGTTATTTTTCCATAGTTCCGAACAAACTTGCGGTAGTAACGTGTCAAACCCAAAAATCCTCTAAGATTATTCAATGTTTTTGGAATCGGCTAGTCCATCATGGCCTTGATCTTGTTAGGGTCTACCTTGACACCTTCATGAGATACAATATGACCCAAATACTCTACCTCCTTCACTCCAAAGAAACATTTGGATGGTTTGGCATATAGTTGTTGCTCCTTTAGTATTTGTAGCACCTTGTCAACATGTCGCACATGATCCTCCCAAGACTTGCTATAGATTAGTATATCATAAAAAAATACTAACAAAAATTTTAGAAGGAAGGGCTTCAAAATGGAATTCATCAACCCTTGGAATGTGGAAGGTGCATTTGTAAGGCCAAAAGGCATGACCAAAAATTCATAATGGCCTTCATGAGTTCAAAATGTTGTTTTTGGGATATCTTCTTCCTTCATTCTAATCTGATGATACCCTAAATGGAGATCCAATTTTGTGAAATAGATTGCTCCATGTAGTTCATCTAACAATTCATCAATGACGGGAATGAGAAACTTATCTTTAATAGTGATCTTGTTGAGCTCTCTATAATCTGGACACATACGCCATGAGCTATTTTTCTTGAATACCATTACCACTGGTGCAGAGTAAGAACTTTGGCTAGGTATAATAATGCCAGCCTCTAGAATTTCTTCAACCATGTTCTCAATTTCACTCTTCTGGGCATAAGGGTATCTATATGGCCTGATGTTAGGAGGAACACTCCCAGGAACTAGGTGAATTTCATGATCATGATCTTGAGTGGGTGGAAGACCTTTGGGAATATCTTCAAATACTTTGGAAT
>JASDQU010220243.1:0-15258 GCA_032191745.1 Picea mariana
GAATAGGAAATAAGTAATATAAAAATTTTAATGCATTTGTGAACATGGGGTATATGTAAATGACGCTTGCATTGTTGAACGCCATTTATTTTGAAATATATATAAAAAGAAAAGTGTGTAACATATAAAAGAGTAGATGCATTTGCCATACAGAGTGCTGAAGGATAAGAATAAAAGTCTAACATATTAAAAAACAAACGCATTTGTTATACAGAATGCGAAAAGATAAGAATAGAGTCTATAACATATAAAAATTTAAATGCATTTTTTTTTCAAGTATATGAAAAAATGAAAGTTTGTTACATACTACTACAAATTTTGAAATATACCAAAAAATTAAAGTCTGTTACATATAAACTAGAATTTCAATGCGTTTGTCATGTAGACTAGGATTGGAGCTCCTGCGGACGATTAGAGAAATATGTACAAGAAACAGGATTGTGGAAAAAATTAGATAGAGTGCAATAGCTGCAAAAGAAAATAAATGGAAAGGTATAAGTGTTTGCCTATACATCTGTATTTAAGAAAGTGGAATAACCGGGATAAGAAACAAAGAAAGATGCGATGACTAAACTTACAGTGAGGGTACATATGAGCGCTTTGGCTATTTGCTTGCAGTTGTCGTTTCATTGATGTCGGTGACGATTGCGGTTTCAAGGATGTTCTCCACAACTGTTGGAATGTCGAGAACTACCTATTGTCTTTCGTTGGCGGCCTGTTTCAATTGTCTTTCGACCCATTCTTCAATGTAGCTTCTCATTGGGGCGACATTGATCTCATTCCAAATTTTGATGTTGAAAACTTTGTTTTCCAATTCCTGGAAGTCGATAGAAAGATTAGAGAGAGCCCAATGAATTTCCTTATTTTGTACTGCATATTTGACTAGCCAGTCATGGACGTGAGCTTGAAGGATGTTGTAAAACTTTTCGAGAGACAAGGTATTCAACATAGCAACTTGTTTATCGAACTCTTGCCTGGTTAAGGGCAAGGAGTTTGCGATTAAGAGGGGGTCTTGGAAGTCGTTGGTTTTCCCTGCTAAATCTATATTTGACAGCTTTGTGAATAATTTATCTTTCTTCGCTATGGCTTGTTCACATGACTGAACAATGAGACGCAAGTTCTTTACTTTTTTTTTCCAACATGCATTCAATTGGCCGATCTAGTTTTTGGATGGAAGATCTTCTTCTCTTCTTTTTTGTTTCTGTCATATTGTTGACAATCTTGCCAAAAGGGATGACCATTTTTAAAAAGAAATTTTCTTCATCTTTTAATTCGTCTTGCAAAAGATCGAGCAATCTATGTGCTCTGGTTCCAAGGGAAGCGATGGTTTGTGATCTTTTCCATGCCTGGGTAACCAGTTTCATTCGTTTTTTGATATTGTTCTCCACATATCCTTTACAGGATGCGAGCAGGGTGGAGGATGCTTTTACATTGGGTGCAGGGGTTCCAGGCATGGCTATTGCCAAAGGATCAACAAGCAATGGCATAGGAATGGAAGTGTCTTCCAATTCCTTGACTCGGTCCTTCAGTTTGGCATTCTGGGTCTCGATGTGTCCAATGGAATCATAAAATGATTGTCCGGTCGCAGTGTGAAGTTGACAGATTTGGGATGGCCGCATGTTGGTAACGTCAACCTCTGAATGAGATTTGCCTTTGATATTTTTTTTTTTTTTTCTCAAATATCAATCTTTTGTTCCGGCTATAAAAAACAGCGCTCTGGAACACAAAGGATTCATCTCCGTCAAACTTTTAGGTAACGGATATGTCCATTGGATGGCTATGGTGGATGTCGTATTGGGGTTGATCAAGGAAGGGGAACATGGCATCCAGATCAGTGTCAACTTCCATGTTCTGACTCTGAATTTCCATCTCTTCTGCCTTACCCACATTTTTTTTCCTCTTCTTCTTTACTAGAAGCTTGTGAGAACTATCAATCTTAGAGTGAGGATGGTCGTTATCTCCTCCTCCGTTTGAAGAACTCTGGGTTTCTTTGTTGTTGTGATGGGCCATTGGAGCGATGCTCCGGTATGTCGTTCTTTTTGGAGTGGTATTTGTGGATTGAACACTCTTGTCACTGGGGCCTTTCCCCTATTGCGTGTACAATTTAGTGCATCTTTTCACTGTCTCTACGTTGCCGGTATTAGAGGCAGAACCGTCACTGTCTCTGTTTTGGGGTAGGTATTTATTTACAAAACAATCACCGAAGCCAAGTGATTGTAAATGTTCTCTAAAAACATCATAGGGGGCGAATCCTCTTATGTCTTCAGTATATCTGAGGTTGGAGATGCTAAAATGTGCTGCGAAATCATCAATTTTGTTGACGTTTTTCAAGATGAACTCCCCTATTTTCCAAGGCAGGGGAATGAACTGTTTTTTTTTCTTCCTTTGGAACAAATGGAACTAGTAGCTGTATTGATGTGCTACTTCTGCAATAAAAATTCTGTCCATAACGTGAAATGGAAGGAGAGCAGGTTGTTCCATGGAGCCAAAAATTCTTATGACAATGTAATTATCCAAATGTTGGAGTGTCCCCATATTGTGCAAAAAACTAGTTGCCTGTTCAGATATGTGGGGAGCATTTTCTCCTAACAACAAAACTTTGAAAACAGACAGGAAGCCATTAAAAACCTCATAAAAATAGTGGGAAGCCTTGTACTTCCACAAGGCCTAGTACCAGAACATTATTGGGTCGAATTCGCAGTTGACTTTTTTGGACAAAGACAGTTGCGGAAATTGACAGGAATGTGCTATTGCAAAAACTAAATAGGATGACATATACAATTTCTTTTTCCTTTTGTAGCTTGACAATTGGGAAGAGATTTCATGGGAAATTAACTTGCCCCAATCAAAAAGGGCTTGTTCGTTGACTGTGAAATACAAAATATAAAGAGCCATGTGGGAAACAATACATGTGGACTCTTGTCCCGTTATTCTTCTAAACAGCCAGGAAATTTCCCAAAATGGATTTCTAAATGAACTAACCTCCATACTTGTAATATTATCAGGAACTAGATTCGGCCTTTCCAAAAAATGGGGCAAGAGGTCCAATCCGTTATTATGCTTTGCTAGGAACTATTTGCAATCTTCTCCTTTGAATGTCAATGTTGGCTCGGGCAATTTCAGCATCTGACGGAAGACTTGAGGTGACAAAGAAAAAAAAGAGTCATTGTGCAGTGGAATAATTCTTTGGTCTGTAATAAATTTATCGGCGCACCAAGAGACCAGGTCCTTACAGTCAAAAACCTCAGGGACACAGCCTGCATGAGCGATCCCGTAGGTCCAAATTACTTGGTTCTCTGCAGTAGGGGTTGAGTAATAAGAAAATTCCCTAGACCAATGGAAGTTCTGGTCCTCACGCCTGAAGGTGTTCACTGTATCTCCACAAAATTGTTGTCGAGCTGATGCCATAGGTTTATGAGAAGGTTGCTTTGATGTAGATGATGGTTTAAATGAATTGTTAGAGCGAAGAATGTAACTTTTTGCTAAATCTTAGTTAAATGCTTCTGAATGGGAAAGTCCTCGAGCCTTTCACTGATTAATGACAACCTGTATTGGTGGTGCATGATGAACTGTTAGCAGTAAAATTTATTTATTGCATATTTATAAATGCAAACATGGCGAGTACGACGAAGAGCAATTAAGGAATGGAGGTTTTGTGAACGTGCGAAGGGCACGCCATGTGAACGTGATTTCATGATTTTGAAATGAACACTTGCAAGGTATAATATAATCCACCCACAAATTTTGGTTTAATGTGCATGAATACGAGATGTCCTCAAGCCTTTCTCCCATCAAAGACAATATATACGGTTTCTGCATGATGACTTGTTAGAATTAAATGCCGCTAATTCCATATTTAGAAACAAGATATGTATATATATATATATAACTTTTTATTTTCTTTTATTATAGACAAGTGCGAAGGTGACGGAGAGGGCGAAGAGCAAGGAAAGAATGCAAAGCTATGAAAAGCGGTCGGACAGGAATGAAAAAAGGGTTATGGGGATAGTCAGGACAACCGAGTGTTGCACAATGAAATTTCATGTTTCAGAATTTTTGAGTGCAAAATGTGTAAAATGGAAGAGATCATGATGGGGCAGTTGAGTGACCAGTTTGTATATTTACATAATTCTGCCAAAGTGGCTAAGTATGGAACATGGAAATTGCTAATTGCATACATGGCAATAAGATCTTATATATAATTGCCAACTGATAATTGCAAAGGGGCGCGGATACAGGAAACAACGACTACAAACTGAATATTTCTTCAACCCGCCAAACCAACAATTCGCCAAAGAAATTTGAACAAATGGCGAAGTATGGAAAGCAGACAGACGAGCTTCAAAATGGGGTGACAATAGTTACACTAAATATGCGAGGACTCGACAATTAAATTGTATTTCTCGAAAGTTTTCAGTGCAAAAATGTGCAGCACAGAAAAGGGCATGATAGGTGGACCATAATATGGAAAAGCGTATGATCTAAGAATGGTTGCAATTTTGAATATCTATCAATTTGTATATACTAGAGCTCTGAATGTTGTTTGGAGGTCACATAAAAGTAGAATTGCAATGTTGACCTGACCAGTGCGCAAGTCCGCCTGTCAATTTGTATATGGCAAAACTATGGGTGCCAGTTGTGGGGCAGGGAACAGTAGACAGTCAATTTAAAGAAAGGGGAAGTGGTCATTGGAAACACAAACGCGTGAATCCGCGAAGCTGCAAACCAACGCATTGTCGGGAAAAAAATGATTAAGTAACCAGGAAGAGAAACTAGAGGGAATAAAAGAGTGGGAAAATAAAGAGGCAGAAGGCAGTTTTCGTAAGCGCGAATCGGTTTCAAAGAAGTGCCATCGTTGAAAAACCATGATCTACTAATTGTTAGCAAATGCGTTGTTGAAGATTACATTTTATTGCAACGTATGCCTGCAACTATGTTCTTGATACATTATTCCATGACTGTAACGTATCAACTTAACCACTAAATGTCTTTTTCTACTAATTTCTAGCAAATGCTTTGTGGAAGATTAGATTTTATTGGAACGTGTACATGTAACTATGTTCTTCATACATTCTACCGTCAGTGCAACATATTAACTCAAGTATTAAACTTATTGCATTATGGGATGTTAGCATTAAAACTTAATAATTGCATGTCTAGAAACAAGAACAACGATTTTGCTACAACATTGTACATTGGTATTAGTAAACACAAGATCAAAGAAGTACAAGAGCACCGAACCATGCCAATTAGAACATGCGTTAAACCCATAAAAGAGGCAGCAATGAAGAGTGCAAGGAAATTTTTTTTTAATAGCAAATCCATTTAAAATAAAATAAAAAAAATAAGAAAAACACCGAGTACTGTACATCTATGCTTAGAAATTGGACCCAGTTCTTCGGGCTGAAACATTGAAGGTATCTGTGACAAACACAGGCACATGTTCTGTAATATGCAAGATCCTTGGAGTTTTCTTGTCGATGAATCATCCTCTATTGAAATTGATATTTTTTAGAAGCTTTTCCTCAGAAAGAAGATGAAAATGGTTGCAGGGGAAGTGGAATAGCCCTTAGCTGAAACCGCCTCTACATAGTCCAAAAACATTCAGTAGCACAACTTTCACGTGCAATTGCAGAGGCCCAAATTAGTCCATTCTGGGTAGAAGGAGATGACTAGTAGGAAAATGCGTGGCAGGAGCGAGAGTTTTGGACCTGATGCCCGAAAATTGTAAACAATATTTTTTTGGCTTGAAATATATCTCTGGGAGAATCAAAATATCATTTCTTTACACTGAAACTCTTTCGCCCAGAATGGACTAATTTGGAACTTTGGAATTCCTACTTTCGCGGTGCAAAGTGGTTGTTTCGTTCACCGTCAGTTTCTTTTCTGAAACTCCTTTTGGTGTTGTCATGACTGCGATCACCGAGCCGGGAAGGTCCGTTTGTTATGGTTGATTTCAATTTGGGCGCAAGAGTGGGAAGATTCTCTGCATTGCCATCATCCATTGTTGTATCATTGTCCATCAGATTATCTTCTTTCGGCTCGAAATTCATGGCATCAACTTCTGTGATAGCAATGATTGTAATTGGGCAGGTTCTCTGACCAACCAGGGTTGTGATGGAATTCTTTGGCTTTAAATATATCTCTCGGTGTACCAAGGGACCATCTCATTTTTTCCTACTGGGTGGAGGGAGATGAATAGTAACAATATGCCCTGGAATAATGGAACCTCTGGCCATTATGCCCCAATGTGTTTACTATGTGTGGAGAGAACTGCTGCTAGAAGTTATTTAGAATTTTCGTTTGGTTGAGATGATGTTTGAAATGAAAATCGGGGAGGGATAATATAAGCCTCCTCAAATTATGGTTTAATGCATATCAATGGAATATCTTCTTGAGCCTTCGCTGATCAATGACAGTTTCTGGGGTTCGTGCGGAATGAGTTGTGACCATCACAACTCACTAATTGCACAATTAGAAAAAAGTGTGAATGTGGCGGTGACGGCGAAAAGAGATTAAGAATCAGAAATTTCTTAAAAGCACCAACCCGTCAGCGCAAAAAAAATAAATATTGTGTGGCCTTTGAAATGAATACTTGGAAAGGATAACATGCTTCTGGGAAAATCTTAGTTTAATTCGTACTAATGACAAATCTTCTCCGGACTTTTGGACATTAATGACAGTTTTAATGGTTGCTGCAGGATGGATACTAGCATTAAAGATTAATTATTGCATATCTGGAAACATGTACGAAGGCAGCAGCAATGGAAAAATCGATTCCAAGAAATACCAAAGTATGAAAAGCGGTCGAACGAAGATATACCCAGGGCATGTGAATGGTCAATGGTTCTCGGCCTAGTGGGCTAAAAATTGAGCCTTTATTGTTTCGTGTCCTACAAATAAAACCTACACTTCCGCGATATACAAATGGACAGGTGGACTTGTGGGTTGGTTGGTTCAACATTGCATTTTTTTTGTCCTTAGCGATTCTATATTAATTCCATAATTAGCCACTTTTTTGGATCAGGGGTTCTCGGGCTGGTGGGAAAAAAATTGGGCATCTATTATTCTGCGCTCTACAAATAGCAGTGACAATTCTGCGATATACAAATTCAGAACCTGACCTGCGCTAAATTATTAATGTTAACTATTTATATTGCAGAATTTAATTATATGAGAAAGTTTGCACAATCTGGTCGACCAAGTGATATAAAAGTATTTCGACAAATGAGCCATATAAAAAAAAAGTCATTCCATACTTAGGCAGTTTTTTTTATCGTGGGTTGGTGGCCTCGCGGGATGAAAAAAGAGTCTCTATTGTTTCATGTCCTACAAATAGCACCCAGATTTCCGTGGTATACAAATTGACAGGAGGACCTACGGGCTGCTTGGCTGAACATTGCATTTGATCATGGGTTTGCGGCCTAGCGGGATGAAAATTAAGTATCTATTGTTTCGTGTCCTACAAATAGAACCTACAGTTCCGCGATATACAAATTTACACGCGGACTTGTGGACAATTTCTATATAAAGTATGGAATGAGATTTTATACAGCATATGTGGATCCCTCATTCCATACTTAGGCAGTTTTTGGATCGCGGGCTTGCGGTATGGCGAGCCGAAAAGAGAGTTTCTATTGTTTTGTCTCCTACAAATAGCACGTAGACTTCCACGATATACAAATTGATAGTGTTATAGAACATATGTGAATCCCTTATTCCATACTTGGGCACTTTTTGGATCGCGGGTTCGCGACCTGGCGGGCTGAAAATTAAGTATCTATTGTTCCGTGTCCTACAAATACCACCTAGACTTCCGTGTCCTACAAATAGCACCTAGAATTCCGCGATATACAAATTCACACGCGGACTTGTGGACATAGTCTATATAAAGTATGGAATGGGATTTTATACAGCATATGTAGATCCCTCATTCTATACTTAGGCATTTTTTGGATCGCGGGCTCGCGGCCTGGCAGACCGAAAATAGACTCTTTATTGTTTTGTCTCCTACAAATAGCACCCAGACTTCCGCGATATACAAATTGATAGTGTTTTAGAAAATATAAGGATCCCTCATTCCATACTAGAGCACTTTTTGGATCGCGGGTTTAGGACCTGGTGGGCTGAAAATTAAGTATCTATTGTTCTGTGTCCTACAAATAACACCTAGACTTCTGAGATATACAAATAGACACGCGGACTTTTGGACATAGTCTCTATATAAAGTATGGAATGAAATTTTATACAGCATATGCGGATCCCTCATTCCATACTTAGGCAGTTTTTGGATCGCAGGTTCGCGGGTTGGCACACCGAAAATAGAGTCTCTATTGTTTCGTCTCCTACAAATAGCACCCTGACTTCAGCGATATACAAATTGATTGGTGGACTCATGCTGGCTGGCTAAACATTGCACTTTTATTGTCCCGTAGTGATCCTGTATGAATTTCAAATTTAGCGGGTTTTTTTTTTTATCAGGGGATCTGGGTATGGCGAACTGGAAATTGGGCGTCTATTGTTCTGCGCTTTACAAACACATTTTTCTAGAACATATCCGAATCCCTCATTCCATACTTCGGCACTTTTTGGGTTGCGGGTTCACGACCTGGCAGGCTGAAAATTAAGTATCTATTGTTTCGTGTCCCACACATAGCATCTAGACTTCCGCTATATACAAATTGACATGCAGACTTATAGACATAGTCTCTAAATAAAGTATGGAATGAGATTTTATACAACATATGTGAAGATCCCATACGAATTTCATATTTAGCGATTTTTTTTTATCGGGAGCTCTGGGGCTGGCAGACTGAAAATTGGGCGTCTATTGTTCTGCACTGTACAAAAACATTGTTCTAGAACATATGCGGATCCCTCATTCCATACTTGGGCACTTTTTGGATTGTGGGTTCGTGACCTGACAGGATGAAAATTAAGTATCTATTGTTCCATGTCCTACAAATAGCACCTAGACTTCCGCGATATACAAGTTGACACGCGAACTTGTGGACATTGTCTCTATATAAACTATGGAATGAGATTTTATACAACATATGCGGATCCCTCATTCCATACCTAGGCAATTTTTGGTTTGCAGCCTGACGGGCCGACAATAGAGTCTCCATTGTTCTGTCTCCTACAAA
Source organism: Picea mariana (assembly GCA_032191745.1). NCBI lineage: Eukaryota > Viridiplantae > Streptophyta > Pinopsida > Pinales > Pinaceae > Picea > Picea mariana. The sequence continues at coordinate 9,147 of JASDQU010220243.1, forward strand.
TAACACCCAAACTTCCGCGATATACAAGTGGACAGGTGGACTCGGGCTGGTTGGTTGAACATTGTAGTTTTATTGTCCCATAGCGATCCGGTATGGATTTCATATCTAACGATTTTTTTTTATCGGGTCTGTGGGGCTCGCGGGATGAAAATTGGGCCTCTATTGTTCTACGATGTACAAACACCAGGCACATCTCCGTGATTTACAAATTGACAAACAGACCTGTGGGTTGCGCCGCTCAACATTGCAGTGTTCATTGTTCCTTGTCCTCTGAATATCCCTCAGAGTTCTGCAATATATAGATTGACAGATGGACTTGAGGGCTGGTGGGTTCAAGTTTGCCATTTTTTACAGATACTAATCCCTATCAACTATCTAACATATCTAAAAACATGATTTTCAATACTAAATTATTAATAATAATTTTTGCTATTGCAGAATTTAATTAAACGAGAAAGTTTGTACAGTCTGGTCGGGTGACTGATATAAAAGTTTTCCGACAAATGAGAAATACATAACAAACATGTAATTTTAGAAAGTATGGACAAGAGATTTTATAGAACATATGCAGATCCCTCGTTCCATACTTGGGCACTTTTTGGATCGCGGGTTCTCGACCTGGCTTGCTGAAATTTGAACCTCTTTTGTTCAGTGTCCTACAAATATCACCCAGACTTCCGTGATATACAAATTGACAGGTGGACTTGTGGATTCCACGTCTAGCGGGTTCAAGATTGCAATTGTTTATCAATGCTCATCCTATCTAACTTTAGCTAAAACATTATTTTCAGATATTAAAATATTAATATTAACTATTGTTATTATACAAGTGAATTACACTAAATTATTAAAGGATGTTAAATCGCTTATTTTTAAAAAAATGAAGGAAAAAGAAGATTTGTTTTGTAAAATTCTATCACCGCAAGTATAACAAGGACCAATTTGAAGTTTAAGGCCCTCTGGTTCATATGATAGCACAATTTCACTCCGCACAATATATATTCGTTGATTTCAAATTATTTCAGGATATTAATTTTACCAAGTTCATCGAATAAGCAAAAATTGTGAAAACAACGATCAATTTGAATTTTAAGAGCCTCTTGTTGGTATGATAGGACAATTGCACTTCGCACACTATATATTTGTTGATTTCAAATTATTTCACAACAATAATTTGACCAAGTTCATCGATCAAGGAAATTTGCCAAAACAAGTCACATAGTACATTTGCATCACAACACCATAGAAATTATCAGGCAGATCTGCGTGCCAGTTGGCCAAAAAAATTCAACTATATTGTTCCGTGTCCTCCAAAGAAGAGCTGGAGTTCCACGATATACAAATTGACAGACAAACCAGATAACCAAGACCAACCATAGTTTAAACAACCCAGAAGAAAGTTCCCAGAAGATTCCATTAAGCAGAACCCATCGACCTTTGCACCAAACAATTTGATATACAAAGAAAAGATGTCAACGCATTCCTTTTCTCTTGAAACGAACATTCATCTGGATGTTGAACAAATATTACAGAGAGACATGAGGTATTTTCATTTCCTCCCAAAGTTTGATTCAATTTTTTTTCCCTTCTTCATCTGATATGCAAAATTGCATTGTCCTCATTTAAGGTGAATTTTCTCTGTATCCGAAGTTGCCGCAACATATAGACAATGCTTGCCTTTTTGTGTAAATATGTTTATCATACGACAACTCTGCCAATTCAAGAAGCACATTTTGTAACAGAGGCTTCCTAACCGAACACTGCACAATTGTGTTTCCCATGGTTCGGATAACACCATTGATGCAATGCTCATAAATATATGGACATTTTTCATCGCATCACAGACAATCAATCGTATCATCACTTATCAAAGCGGAAGCAAAAGCAACATAATGACATTTTGCACATACAAGCTCAAAGGGGGTCGAGTACACATTGGCTGCAACTAAAAGACCTTCAACCTGACAATGTGAGCAAATGGATTAATACATTGAACAATACAATACATAGCTGCATCCCCCCCTCCCCTGTAAAACAAAAAAGAAAAAGTAAACAAGTGCAGAAATTTGTTGAAGGCTATTTCTATAAGAAAAGTGAGGATGTTTATGTGCATGTATACGTACAACAATTGTAGAGCTAGCTAGTTTCTCCAGATCCTCTACTATATATGCTCACAACTCTATTACAAACGTTGTCTGGGTTGTCCGAAAGATCCTTTCTCTAGCATCCTTCTTCTTTGTTATATTTTTGAACAGCATAAGTGGAATCTTCCCTCTATGCAATTGTTTTTCCATTGACGAAAACAAATCTGAATACGTATCGAACAATTGTAGCTACAACATGGAACAGTGCAATATTTGTGTAACTTATCCGACATATATGCAGATGTGAAAGTTAAGAACAAAAATGAATATGAAAAGCGGTACCATTTCCTTGTCACTGTCAGACTATCCATCGTTTATATGGAGAATGTGTTACGACCCAAATTTTCTCGCCAGTGTCACAACAACCCCAATCATTCTGATTGGGTAAATATCAGTGCTCTGTGCAAGCTGCCTGATAGTCGAGTCCAGGAGGAAGTGATATTCTGAAAAAATAGTAGGAATTTTTTCCACAATACTTGTTTCGTTGAGAAAAATAATTCGATCGCAATCACCACGGTCATATACTGTTTTGGGCAATACATTAAAATTTGTAATGGATATCCCATTACGTGGCAATATCTTTTCTGCATGTTTCTGGACAAGTTGTGGAGGAACAATCAGTGTGACTGTCATCATGGCATCCTTGTCTGTCATATCAGCACACATAATGGATCTACTTTTGTTTGCCTTGTCCAAGTAGGTGGTATATACAACCATTATGTCCCCGACGAATAGTTTTCCAATTTGGCAGTTGTTCAAGCCCTCTATTGACGGTAATTTGGATGTCACAACTCTAAACCTGATGACATTTTTTGAACAGGAAAACTAAAGTGAATGGTAGTGTGCTACAAGTACACGAATAATATTGATGAACTATGGAGCCACAGTTTCGCAACCACACCTCTTGGCTTGCGGAACATGCAACACGTTCGACGTTTTGCTTGTACTTGTTGATACTTCTTACGAGCTGGAAACCATGTATTGCAAATGGCATCAGCATATCCACCATGCCATAGATGAATATATAACCCATGAAATTTGTTTAGTAAACATAGTAAGAGCACAACGTATGCATATTTACCTTTGGCCTTGTCGGTCTGCTGATGTCTGGGATGACTGACTGCTCATGGTCGTCTCACTAGTCCAACTTTTTCTGATGCAAGCATGTAAAGATGAACATGAGGGGTAAACAAATATATGCATTGTATATTGTCCATGGGAAGGACCAAATAACCGTAAAACTGTATGCATCTTAATTTTTTAACTGGAGAAATGTTTAACAGTAAACAGGGAGTGACCGCGGGTCACCATGGCCAATGTGTATATCACGAACCCCCGGAAGCCAGGGGAGAAATCTTCAACCTGCCAACCTGGCATCCGCAATCGACAAAGTGGGTAACTATGGAATAAGGTAGAAGAAGGACCACATATGCCAGTCCGTTAGTCTGCCAACCGATGCACGAGGGAATTTTCGAAAACCACACTAAGCAGATGAATTAAAAAACAAAAGGGATAATAGAAAATGGAAAAAGTAGAAACATGGAGCACGGAAATGCCCATTACTGCGAATTCATCGTTTTCAATTCTAATATTATATTATCCCTCCCGGTTTGTATATTTAATTTACCGACACACTTGGTATACCTTTTAGAAGATTGTACCACATAACCCTCTGCTGCTACACAAAAGAATTCATCTCCCTGTCCAAGCAACCTGTTTTTTCCAAGGCAACAACGTCGAAGATGCAATCGAGACGAAGGCGAGTTAGTATGAAAACATACATCTAAAATAAAAAGAAAAAAGTCTATTTACCTGCCAAAGAGTCCTTCCTCCTGTTCAGCGATTCTGTTTCTTTAAATGCAGCAATGCAACCCAAACACAATGGACATAAACTAGCTTAGTATGCAGGAAGGAACGTATGTAACGAAGATAACTTACGATGTAGGAAGGCACACAACCAGTTTAACACATATACATACCATAAATGAAATGCAAAACAACGCAATATGAAACAATAGTACAAGCATGCACCTTTCTATATCCTCTTCAGCTGATGCAGTCAAGACTCCCTCCTTTTCTCCAACTACTATGTTTGTTTCAATGTGGGAACCCACAAAATTCAATGTACATCAATGGAAGTTGGTATTCACTAGAGAACAAGCAATATGTAGATAAAAAAAAACTGACTCAACGAATAGTTTACAAAGGAAGAAACATGAACCTTTGCTCTTCTCTATCCATGGGTGTAAACGTCTAGCTTTTTTTTCCCTGGCCAAAATATATTACAAGGTAGAAAATATCACGCAATTGCATGGCCGCAGCTAAACGATTTCTGGTTTTCCCTGGAAACTCATCCAGATATTCCCTTTAACCATGTTCTTTATCCTCTACACAAACTGTTGTGCTCACGTTACAAGTTCTCAGTTTTCCGTGGCAAACTACCTAGACATGCTTCCAAACATGAAAATATAATCTTGAAGAATCTTTGTTGCACATATCATATCTCAAGCACAACACAAATTGTATCATGCGCACACCAGTCTATGTAGAGGAGAAATAACATGTCATGTCATATCCGCACATTTGACCATAAATGGTCTATAAATGTAGGCTGCATACATATGCTTTATCCTAACAAAAAAACAAAGGATATTGTAACTTCACATGTAATCCTCCAACAATTTTGTATGCAACTATTTTCTTTCATGGCAGGACTCGAGCACTAGGAAAATCTCACAAAAATACAGATAACAACCTTTGCAAAAATGGAAAATAACACAACTGCAGATTGACTGGTGGGTGCAGGGGCTGAACACTGTAAAGCGCCCCCCCCCCAAAAAATAACAATCCAAAAAAAAAAGAAAAAAAAAAGCTCCAACCACCACCGCTGCACCCCAACCCTGCAAGGCCGAATCAAAGAAAAGAAACCAGCAAGGACCAAACCAATGAGAAAGCACAAAGAGGCCGAACTACACCCCTAGGGCTCCAAAGCGCAAACCCCAGGCAAACAAACAGAACCAACAAAAGCCACAGACCTAGTGAACAACATATGTATCTCCAACGATTACCAAACTGCAACCGAAGCAAAAAAGGAACCAGAAACATACAAGGAACATGCAACTACAAATAAGAAAACATTCTTACTTGAAAAATGTAAACACTGAACAACAAACAAGGAATACAAAATGAAACTATGGCATTGAAACTTACTCCGAAACGATGAAATGCAAAAGCGCAGATTGAATCGCGAGCAAAACAACAAAAAACAACAACCAAGAAACCAACGAAGAAGAACCACTCACCGAACCAGTAACCATTGTATCTAGCTTCAACGATTATGAAGATGAAACATACAATGGAAGCACCCGACAAACCAACAAAGAAGAAGCGGCCACTGAGCCAGTAAACAATGTATGTATCTTCAATGGAAGAACAAGGATGAAACATACAATGGCTATTGAACTAGCATGGACTCTGAGAACCGTATTTACATGAACATTTAAGACTCTCGGGCTGTAAACCTGTAAACATTTACACTTTCATGCCTATTGAGGCATCTCGGAATAAGTGTCGATAAATTTCAAGAAATATACAAAGCTTCGATATGAAAACATTTCCATATGCTTAGTACATATCAAAATTGACGGATATATTCGAGTAGTAGAAAATGCTAATACAAACATTCAAACTAATGGTAGCATTAATCGACCTTCAAGCAAAATACAGAAAAAATATATGATTAAAACATACTGTATACTAGAAAAAGTTTGGATATGTTTCCATATATTGCATTGGGAATAGAAAAGTCGGCAATAAGGCCTCCAATCTCGTAGCCAATCAGATCAGTACATATATGTTACTTTTTAATATATAAAAATATATGATTTTAATTCCATAGCTCCAACAATAGGTATTGTGCAAATATTTCCGGTCAAAGGACAAACTAATATGTACTCAACGCTTTATCG
>JASDQU010220243.1:17011-34913 GCA_032191745.1 Picea mariana
TAATATATATGTGTGTGTGTGTGTGTGTGTTTCTAAACAATTTTTAATTATAAACAAGTGAGAAGATGATGGGGATGATATATATATAAACAATCTTTTTTATTATAAATAAGAATCTTTTATATATACACAAGTATGAACAATGGTCGGACGGGCTTGAAATTAGGGTTGCAAGCGAAATGAAGGAGAGGTAAGCGCCCGAAAGTCAAATTATATACAGTTTTTTATTATAAACAAATGTGAAAATGATGGGGACAGGGAAGAGAAATTAAGGAATGGCCAATTATGAAAAGCGGTTAGACGGGTTTAAAAATAGGGTTATAGGGGATTATAAGGAGAGGTGAGGGCCCGACGGTCAAATTGCATGTCTCGAAAATTTTGAATGCAAAAGGCGTAAAAGGGAAAAGTGCATGATGGGGCAGTCCAACAGATGGTTTGTATATTTGTGTAATTTTTGGTGCTATTTGCAGGTCGTGGAACAAGGGAAGGACAATTTTGAACCCGCTTGTCCGAAAACCCACAATCGAAAAAATGGATAAATATGGAATAGGGAAACGGTTGGTCGGACTCGTTTTCGCTAATATATTGAAATTATTAATAGATATCACATTACCTGGAAAGATCTTTTCTGCATGTATATCACAAAATTCGAGATGTTGTTTGCAGGTCGTGGAACAATGCAATGGAAATCTTGAACCCGCTTGTCCAGGAACCCGCAAGTGAAAAAGTCGGTAAGTATTTGTAATAGATATCACATTACCTGACATCATATTTTCTGCATGTTTCTGTACAAGTTGTGTAGGAACATTTATAATGACGGTCTCCTCAAGGCATGGTGAGCTGTTATCATTAAACCTCAGTTATTTCATAATTGGAAAGAAGTGCAAAGGGCACGGGCACATGAAACAATGATTGGGAATTGGATATTTCATGAACCCGCCAAATCGACGATCCACGAAATAAATTTGAAGAAATGGTGAAGTATGGAAAGTAGACAGACAAGATTCAAAATGGGGTGACAATAGTTCCATAGGAGACGTGAGGACCCGACAGTCAAATTGTATGTCTCAGAACTTTTGAGTGAAAAATGTGTACCACATAAGAGGGGATGATGGGCAGACTGTGTAACATGGAAGAGGGTATGATGTGAGAGTCTGGTTGTAAATTTGTATATCGCAGAAGTCAGGGTGTTGTTTGCAGGTCACAAAACAATAGAAGTGCAATCTAGAGCCCGCCTACCCAGGAATCCACGGTCGGAGAAGCAGCTAGGTATGGAATGGGGAAACGATAGATCAAAGTCGCGATATAAAAGAACGAGTGCAAATGTGAACTCGAGAGTCTGCCAACCTATGCAACTAGACATTTTCAGAAAAACGACTAAGTAACGAGAAAGATAAAATACAGGGAAAAGAGAAACGGGAATTTGGTTAAGTATAGAAGACAAAAAAGAAGGGATAATATATTCACATCTATAATAGATATCCCATTTCCTGGAAAGATCTTTTCATCATGTTACTGGAGAAGTTATATATTTATTGCATATACTTGGAAAGAAGTGTGAAGGTGGCGGGCACAGAAAACAACGAATAGGAATTGGAAATTGTCTGAACCCACCAACCCGACGATCCACGAAAGAGATTGCAAGAAATGGCCATGTGGAAAGAAGTCGGACGGGCTTCAAAATAGGTTGACAAGGTTTCTCGAGAAGATGTGAGACCCCGATGGTCAAATTGTATGTATCATAACTTTTGAGTGCAAACTGTGTAACATGGAAGAGGGGTTAATGTAGGAGTCCGGAAGTCTATTTGTATATCGTGGAAGCCAGGGGGTTGTTTGCAGGTCAAGGAACACTAGAAGTGCAGTCCGCCTGTATGGGAACCCACAAGCGAAAAATTCGGGTAAGTATGGAATTGGAGGCGCGAAAGAGATTCCAAGAAATGGCGAAATATGGAAAACGAACGCACGGGCTTCAAAATGGGGTGACAATAGTTCCCTAGGAGACATGAGGACCCGAAGGTCAAATTGTAGGTCTTAGAAATTTCGATTGAAAACTTTGTATCATAGAAGAGGATATGATGCGGGAGTGCAGCAGTAAATTTGTATATCGCGGAGGTTCGGGTGATGTTTGCAGGTCACAGAAGAATGGAAGTGCAATATAGAGCCCGCATGCCCAAGAATCTGTGATTTGAAAAGTGGTGAGGCATGGAATGGGTACCGGTCGGTCGGAGTCACGATATAAAAGAACGAGTGTAAATTTGAACCCGTGAGTTTGCCAACGCGCGCATTGAGACATTTTCGGAAAAATGACTAAGTAGCCAGAAAGAGAAAGTAGAGGGGAAAAAGAAACAAGAATTTGGTTAAGTATAAAAGAGGGAAAATAAGGTCCAATATATTCAAATATGAAATAAATATTTCATTTCATGGCAAGATCTTTTCTGTATGTTTCTGGAGAGGTTGTATACTTATTGCATATACATGGAAAGAAGCATGAAGGTAGCGGGCATAGGAAACAACAACTAGAAATTGGAAATTTCCTGAACCCACCAACTCGACGATCCGCAAAAGAGATATCAAGAAATGGTTAAGTGTGGAAAGCGGTCGAACGAGCTTCAAAATAGGGTGACAAGGGTTCCTGAGGACACGTAAGGCCCCGATGGTCAAATTGTATGTATTGAAACATTTCAGTGCAAAATGTGTAACATGGAAGAGGGGATGATGTGGGAGTCTAGAAGTAAATTTGCATATCGCAGAAGCCAAAGTGTTGTTTGCAGGTCAAAGAACAATGGAAGTGCAATTTAGAGAAAGGGGAAGCGCTCAGTCAGAATCGCGATATAAAAGCAAGAATTAAAATGTGAACGCGTGAATCCACCAACCCACCCAACAAGACATTTTCGGAAAAAAAAACATTTAAGTAACTAGAAAGAGAAACTACAAGGGATAAAAGAGTGGGAAAATAGAAAGGCGGAGGAAAATTTTCGTAAGCGGGAATTCGTTTCAAACAAGCCCCATTGTTGCAAAACCATAATTTTCTAGTCCAATATTTTATCCACTTATTCGTTTTCTAATGTACTTGTACCATTAAAAAGGGTGTGAGCAAATGCTTTGTTGAAGATTAGATTTTATTGCAACTTGTGGGAGTAATTGTGTTCTTGATACATTATTCCATGACCTTAACATATTAACTTAAGTATTAAACTTCTTGCATGATGGGTTGTTAGCATTAAATATTAATAATTGCATGTCTAGAAACAACAATGACAATCTTGGATTTTAATATTGTAGTTGATTTCATAGTCCCATTTGACTACGACCACCATATATCAGTTTTTTGTTTTTTAATTCGCGGACAAGAAATTTGGTAATTTCATCAATAAAGTAAAAAATGCTCAAATAGAGGCTAGGGGATGGACAACTAATAAAATGTTCCCTTTCGGGATAAACGAATCAAGCAAGCGAAAGGGGAATAAGAAATCGTTTTCTTAGCAAGGATGAGATGAAAATGAAATTTCTATGGCGAGGCCCATACTATCGCATTGTGATTTGGTCTTGCTATGTTCTATATGCATGATAGATAGAATTGAATGTTGGTTTGAAACTGTCTGAAATTCATTTTTGTTTCCATAAAAGCCTGATGGATCGACACAATGCATTGTCATATAATTGTTAAATGCTCCCATTTAGATCAAATTACTTGAGCCAATACAATATTGAAGAAATACAAGACTATCAAACCATGCCAATGAGAAGAGGTGTTAAATTTAGCAAAGGAACAACAACCAAGACTCCAAGGCGATTTTTTTAATAGTAAATCCATTTAAAAAAAAATAATACTAGGCAGTGTATATCTATCCATAGAAATTGGACCGAGTTATTTGGACCAAAACATTGAACACATTTTCCATAAACACAGGCACATGACCTACAACATGCAGGAGCCATCAAGATGCTCTTCAACATACATACAAAACTGATTACCATTCTTTTTTTTAGGAAATCCTTGCAGTCTTCTCCTCGGGGGGTCAATGTTCGCTTCCCCAATCTCAATATCTTGTGGAATACCTGAGGTGACAAATAAACAGGAGAGTGGTTCCACAGTGGAATAAATCCTTGGCTTGAAGTAGATGAACAATAGTCTTTCTCCTGACACTGACATCGCTCCAACGTTGCACCCCAGCAAGAAAGCAACGCATAATTTTTCAAATGCAGGAGGACATAAGAACCCATATTCGCGGTAATTGATAGTTCTCACAAGATTTCCATGAGGAATAAGATGAAAAATGTTGCAAGGAAAACAGAAGAGCCCGAAATTGAAAGCTAGGACACAACAAGAAACCACCTCCTCACAGTCAAAGTCTTGAGGGACACAAGTTGCACGAGCAATTCCAGAGGCCCAAATTAGTCCATTCTGGGTGGAAGGAGATGAGTAGTAGGAATATGCCTTGCACCAGTGGGAGGTAGTGGGAGGTCTGGTCCTCATCCCCTAAGATGCTAATTGTATATCTAGAGAACAAGAGAGTGGTCCCGCAATTGAATAGTTTTTTGGCTTTAAATACATATCTAGGAGCATCAATAGACCATTTCCTTACATTGAAAGAATTTCTCCCAGAACATACTAATTTGGACCTCTGGAATTCCTACTTCCGAGCTACAAAGTGGCTATTACGTTCAGCGTTGGTTTATTTTCTGAAACCCCTTCTTTTGGTCTTGTCAGGGACTGCATCGCCGCGCCAGGAAGTGTTCCCCACTATGGTTGATTTAAATTTGGGCGCAGGAGTGGGAACAACATCTTCATTTCCATCATCCATTGTCGTATCATCATCCATCATATTATCTTCTCCTGGCTTGAAATCGATCTCATCAACCTCTCCACCAACAATCAATGCAGGTGGGCAGGTTGTCTAAGTAGGCGAGGTTGCCTTGGAATTCTTTGGCTTGAAATATATCTCTTGGTGCACCAAGGGACCATCTCCTTTTTTTCTCTTGGATGGAGGGATATGAGTAGTAAGAATATGCCCTGGAATACAGGAACCTCTGTCCATCATGCCCGAAGGTGTTTACTGTATCTGGACATAACTGTTGTGGAACTGTTGCCATAAGCTAACGATAATTTTTCGTTTGCTCCAGATGATGTTTGAAATGAAAATTGGGAAGGGATAATATAACCCTCCGCAAATCTTGGTCTAATGCATATCAATGGAAGATCTCCTCGAGCCTTTCGTTGATCAATGATGATCTCCATGGTCAGTGTGTAATGAGTTGTTACCATTAAAGCTTACTAATTGCATATTTAGAAAAAAGTGCGAAGGTGGTGGTGACGACGAAGAGCAATTAAGGATTAGAGATTTTGTAAAGGTGCCAACCGACTGACGCACGAAAGAGATTGCATCATGCTTGAAATTAATACTTGGAAAGGATAACACTCTTTTCCATAAATCTTGGTTTAATTCATATTAATGACAAATCTTCTCCGGCCTTCTGGACATTAATGACAATCTTAACAGTTTCTGCATGATGAGATACTAGCATTAAATCTTAATAATTGCATATCTATAAAGAAGTGTGAAGGTGGCAGGGATGGCGAAGAGAGATTAAGCAATGTACATTTCGTCCACCCGCCAACCCGCGAAAGAGATTCCAAGAAATGGCCAAGTATGGAAAGCGGTCGGGTGGGCTTCAAAAATAGGGTCACAAGATATACTCAAGAGATGTGAGGGGCCGAAGGTCAAATTGTATGTCTCCGAAATTTTGACTGCACAATGTGTAACACAGAACAAGGCACAATGACGGATTTCGACCTTCAATTTGTATATCGCGGAATTTTGGGTATTGTTTGCAGGTACAGAACAATGGAGGCACAATGTTGAGCAAGCCTGGCCAAAAACCGACAATGGTAATAGTGGCAAAGTATGCAATGGGTAGGCGGTTGTTCGGACTCATGATATAGAAGCATGAGACATACTCGAAACAGGGAATATTGACGGGCTTGAAAACAGGGCCACAAGATCTACCTAGGAGACGTGAGGGCTCGATGGTCAAATTGTATCTATCCCAACTGTTGATTGCAAAATGCGTAACATGGAACATGAGACAATGACGGATTTCGACGATCAATTTGTATATTGCGGAACTTCGAGTGTTATATATAAAAGCACGAGACATTCGAAAAAACGACACATTCGAAAAAATGACCAAGTAACCAGAAAGGGAAAGCAAACGAGAAAAAGGGGAATTTGTTTGCTAATTTGTAGATCGGGGAAGTTTGGGTGTTCTTTGTAGGCAGTGGAACAATGGAAATGCAATTTTGAACCCGCTTATCCGGGAACCCGCGATCAAAAGTTTTTGCTCAATATGAAACGAGGAAGCGATCGATCGAGTTGGTGATATAAAAGTACTAGTGGAAATATGAAGACGTGAATAAGCCAACTCCCGCACCTAGACATTTTCTGAAAAGCAACTAAGTAACCAGAAAGGGAAAGCATAGAGAAAAAATAAAGGGGGTGGCAATTTTCGGAAGCGGGAATTGGTGTAAGAAAGCCCCATTGATGGTCTTAACAGTAACTATGAAGTGCATTAAACATGTGAACAGGTTCTTCAATCAAGGAATAAATAAAGTGAGCCATGCTTATAGTTTCCAAGATGTGTTTGTTTAAGAGAAGCACCGAAAAGACACAAGAAAATCAATTTTGGGATGTTTATAAGTAAAGTTATTGTACTGTCAACTTCACCGCAAGTATAACAACGACAAATTTGAATTTTAATGTCATGTTGTTGATATTATAGTTCCATTGAACTTCACATAGTATATATCCTTTTATTTCAAATTATTCATGGAGATGAATTTTGCTAAGTTCATCGATCAAGGAAAAGTGCTAAAACGAGTCACATACTACATTCGCGTCATAAAGCTTATATTAAAAGGCAAAGTATGTCCTGTATATTCTTTAAGATCATAAAAAAACTGCTAATATCTTGAATATATTATTAATTTTCCAGAATGAAGCATACAACCAAGAACCAAGTAAACACCAAATGTATTGAAAAATGAGGCACAAGGAAACACATGAACACAGAAGGCGTCAAGTGAGATCCTACAAGGTTCCATAGAGCAATACGCATCGACCTTTTCATCAAACAATTCTATATATTAAAAAAACACACATGGCATTGGTTTTCTCTTACATCTGGTATATGTTCCCATGAGAAAATAAGCAAGGCCATGAGATATGAACAAAAGTCTGCCAAACACAAGACAACACAAAACCAGTGGAGCTTTGCCATTGTACCCTAGGTATAACCAAACCTCAAAATGGGGAAAAAAAAACTTTCTGATTACTATTTTACCATGAAGCAAGATCAATATGGAAATTTTCTTCTGATAGTGCCATGTTTTATCACTACCAGCTTTAACAATGACAAATTTCGAATATTATTGGAAATCCCTGATGGTTTTGCCCAAAAGAGCAAGTTATTTCGACGGTTCAAAGGATGGGCCTGAGTTATTTACAGTTGGATACTTTGTATGGAGTTTTTCCTCGTGCTTCCCATTTCTGGACTGAACAATCTTATGCGCTTGTACATCACCAATAACTACACCTGCCTCTATGAATTCCAATGCCCGAACTCCCCAATATCTATAGCGAGTTCCGAAGATCTCATGCTCATGTTTCAATCCATGACGAGTCCTTTTTTTTCAATTAGAGTATCGAGAGAATGTAGATATCATACCATAAATGTATAGTTGGAGATCATCTTTTTTATTTATTTGGGCACCCAAAAAAAATGCACAAATCCTGCCATGGCTATATAGTTGGAAATTTTTTTTCCAATTTGGGCACCCAAAAAGGTGTAGACACCTCCAACAAAGACACATCCAGCCACCATTTTTTTTTTCATTTGCACACCCCAACAAATATGCAAAATTCTTATTGGGAGATGCAAAAAAACATGAAAATAACATCGATTGCATTTGTAGTTAGATTCTCCTTGTTGTTTCAAGTGCACAAAAAGAGACCAAATCTATGGAAAGAAAATTTTACAGCCATATATGTAAACTCCGAAGAACTTGAGTCCGACGAACATTCATCTGGGTGTTAAAGAAAAATTATAGACACACATGAGAAATTTTAGTTTCCCGGCAAAGTTTGATTTTTTTTTTTTTTTTTCCAGCCAATATTCAATATTGTATTGTCCTCATTTAAGGTAAATTTGCTATGTATCTGAAATTGACGCAGCATGTAGACATTGTTTTCCTTTTTCTATAGGTATGATTCATATGACAATTCTGCTAACCCAGGAAGCACATCTTCTAACATATGTTGTCTAAGTGTACAATGTATGATTGTGTTTCCCACGGTTCAGATGGCAGCATTGAGGCAATGTCTATATATGTAAGGGCATTTTTTACTGCATCACAGACAATCAATTGTATCATCACTTATGAAAGTAGAAGAAGAAGCAAGAGATTTGCATTTGGAACATACAGGATCGAAGGGGGTCGAGTACGCATTTGCTGCAACCAAAACACCCTCAACCTGGGCACGTGAGCATAGTAGTTAATATATTGAACAATATAATATACAACTGCAGAACAAAAAAAAAAGGAAAAACTGCAGAAAATTGGTGAAGGAAAATTGTATGAGCAAAGTGAGGATGAAATTGTAGATGTATACGCACAACAGTTGTAGAGCTAGTTAGTTTCTTGAGATCATGTACTATGTATGTTCACAATTTTGTTACAAATGTTGTTTGGGTTGTGCGAAAGATCATTTCTTTAACATCTCTTTTATTTGTTATATTTTTGAAGAGAATAAGTGGACATTTCGCTTTATGCAATTTTTGTTCCATTGAGGAAAACAAATTTGAATAGGTGTCGAACAATTGCAGATGCAACATGTAACGGTGCAATAGTTGTGTAACATAACCGATATACATAGACATGTGAAAGCAAAGGACAAAACTAGATATGGAGAACAATACCATTGCCTTGTCGTTGTCTAAATCTCAATCTTTTATATGGAGAATGTGTTGCGAGTCAAGTTTTCTCGTTATTTGACAACTGTACCAATGGTTCCGATTGGGTAAATGTCGTTGCTCTGTGCAAGTTGGTTGATAGTTGTGTCCGGGACGAAACGATATTCTGAACAAATAACGAGAATTTTTTCCACAATACTTGTTTCATTGAGCGATATAATCCGATCACAATCACCACGGTCATATACTGTTTTCAGCAATATATCAAAATTTGTAATGGATATCCCATTACCTGGAAATATCTTTTCTGCATGTTTCTAGACAAGTTGTGTGGAAATAGTTAGTGTGACTGTAATTAGGGCCTCGTTGTCAGTCATGTCAGCACACATAATGGATCTAGTTCTTTTTTCCTTGTCCAAGTAGGTTCTATAGACGACCATTATGTCCTCAACGAACACTTGTCCAGTTCAATGGTTGTTCAAGCCCTATATTGATATTATTTTGATGTCACAAGTTTAGACCTGGTGACATTTTTTGAACAGGAAAAGTAATGTGAATGGTAGTCTACATTATTTTTTTGTTTTCTTTTTTCCTGGCATAAAGGTACCAGTAGACGCAAAACTTGGTTGAAGTATGGAGCCAGAGTTTTGCAACAAGACCTCTTATTCTGTGGAACTTGCGATATGTTCAACATCTCACTTGCGCTTGTTGATACTTCTTGTGAAATGCAAAGTATGTGTTGCAGATGACATCAACATATTCACCATGGCATATATGAATAAATAGATGACAATATTTGTTTGGTAAACATATGAGGAACAAAATGTATGCATCTTTACCTTTGGCCTTGTCGGTCTGTTGATGTTTGTGATGATTGACTGCTAATGGCCATGTCACTAGTCCAACTTTTTCTGATGAAAGCATGTGTAGATGAACATCAGAAGGACTAAATAAGCATATGCATTGTATATTGTCCATAATTGTTCTAAATGTCACATACAAGGTCGAAGGAGATGGAATACAAAATAGGGTGTCAAGGGATACTTAGGAAACATATGAGGACCCAACGGTCAAATTGCATGCCTTGGATTTTTTTACTGCAAAAATGTCAAATCATCATTTTCTAGTCCAATATTATATTCCCCCACTTGTTTTGTATGTTTGATTTACTAGCACAGTTGGTATACCTTTTCGAATATTGTACCACAACCCCCTCTGTTGTGGCATATAATAATTCATCTTCCTGTCCAACCAATCTGTTTCTTTCAATGTAGCAACGCCGAACATACAATGTACATGAAGGTAAGTTAGTATGCAGAAAGACATGTAAAAGAAAGAAATACAGTTCTATTTATTTCAATGCAGCAACAAAGAAAATACAATTCACATGAGAATAAGTTACTATGTAGAAAGATACATAGTATATACATACAATAAAAAAAGGTGCAAAGCATTAGAAGAAATACACAAGCAATAAATGAAATACTAAACACTGAAATATGAAATAAGAGTGGAGGTATGCACCTGTGTAACTCCTCCTCTATATTTGCAGAAAAGAGTCCATCGCCCTCTCCATCCACTCTGTTTGTTTAAATGTATCAATGTAGGAAAAATACAATGGACATGAAGGAAGTTAGTATGCAAGAAGACATGTAAAAATAAATAAACGGAGTTCAAATTTTTTCAATGTAGCAACACATGAAATACAAAGGACATGAAGATAAGTTATTATGTAGGAAGGTACGCAATATCTATATACAATAAATTAGGTGAACACATATACATACAATAAATGAAATACAAAACAATGGAATATGAAATAATAGTAAAAGCATGTACCTTTGTATCTCATCTTCAACCGCTGCAGTTAAGAGTCTTTCGTTTTCTCCAGCTATTATGTTTGTTTGAATGTGGGAACGCACAAAATACAATGAACATGAATGGAAGCTGATATGTAGTGGAGAACAAGTAATATGTACATACACTAAATGAGAATCAACGAATAGAATAAAAGATAGTTAGAAACACAAACCTTTTCTTTTCTCCATCCATGGTTGTAATTAGATAAAGTTTTTTCTTACCCAAAATATATTACAAGCCACCAAATATGAAGAAATTTCATGGCCATAGCTAAATGATTTTGGTTTTATGTGGCAAAGTATCCAGATATGCTTCGAGACATGGAAATATAATTTTGCAGTATCTTTGGTGTACATACCATATTTCAAGTACAAGACAAATTGTGTCGTGGTCACACCAGTCTGTGTAGAGGATAAAGAGGTTGTATTGTGATATGGGCACATTTCACCATATATGGTTAAAAAGTGTGTTTTGCACATGCTTTGTCCTAACAAAAATATAGTGGACATTGTAATTTCACATGTAGTTTTCCAATCATTTCTTATGCCACTATTTTGTATCATGTCAACACTGAAGTATCCTAGAATGATAATGATTTTGTCCAAATGTAAATGGTGTGATGCATTTCATAACACATTGATTGTGCTAGCAATGTTGCACGCCAAAAAGCATAGAAACTGAATATTGCAATTTGCAATCCATGGAACACCACTCTTGGTAGAACCATATCAGTATCCTTTTCTTCTACAAGAACATTTTAAAAATACATTTAGGTATGGTCCAGAACCAGGAAAAATAATTGGAGCAAAATTTAACAGCGGGACAGGCGGACATGGAACAGGCAACAGATCTCGACTTCGCTAGACACGGAAAACAACAGAACTGCAGGTCAACTAGCGGGTGCAAGACCTGAACACTGCTAAGTGAAAAAAAAAAAAAACAGCTCCAATTGTCGGTGCAGGACCCCAACCCTGCAAAGCCGAAGAAAAAAAGAGAAAACAACAAGCAACAAACCAGTGAGCAAGCATGAATAGACCCAACTGTAGCCCCAGGGCCTCAAACTCGTAAACTTGAGCGAAACAACAACAAGAAGAAACCGACGAACCAATGAACCAATGAACAAGAAACAACCATTGAACCAGTAAACAACATATGTATCTCCAACGATTACCAAACTGCATCCCAAGCACAGAAGGAACCGGAAAGATATGACAACCATGCTAGTAGAAATAATCAAACATTCTTACTTGCAAACTGCCAGTGAACAAATAAGAACGAATAGAAAATGAAATTATGGCATCAAATCTTACTCTGAAACGATGAACGAAAGAAGCGTAGGTCGAATTGTGGGTGCAGCACCTAGACCCCGCAAAGTAAAAAAAAACACAGATCCAACTACGAATGCAAGACCCCAACCCTGAAAAGTTGAAGTAAACAAAATCAAGCAACAAGCACCAATAGGTCCAACCAAAGGCACAGGTCCCCAACCTTGCAAAGTTGAACCAAACAACATCAACTGGCGGTGGACAACAATATTGTCCAAATTCACTGCAACATTGTATGGAAAAATTCGAGGAAAAATGTACTCTGAGAAGCCTATTTAGGTAAACATTTAAGGTTGTCAGGTTGTCTAAGATCCTCGCAGTATGTAAACATTTAAGTTGTCAGGCATGTTTCAATACCTCGCGCTATGTAAACATTTAAGCTGCAAGGCCTATTCAAGAACCTCAAAAAAAGTGTCAATGCTCAAAACCTTCGGTATGTAAACATTTCAATACAAATACAAACGACTAATACTAATAAACAATAAAAAAAATAGTAACAATATCGAACAATAGAAGCTATGTAAAAAAATTTTATTCAAAGGACAAACTAATATGAAGTCAACTAATAAAATAAAAAACTGACTCTATCTTCAAAACTTTGGATATCCAAACATTTGGAGAAAAAAATAAAAATTCTGAAAGACAGTATATGATCAAAAACTTTGAATATGCGAACATATAAAACATTGGGAATAGAGAAGCCGGCAATAAGACCTCCAATTTGTTATCCAATCAGATCATGACATATATGGTATTTTTTATTATATAAAAATCAATGTTTTTAGTTCCCTAGTTCCAACAATAGATATTATGCAAATATTTTTAGTCAAAGGACAAACTAATATGAAGTCAACGAATTATCGATTGCTATAGTCCCTCTATGCCTTCGGCAGGGACTAATAAGAAAAGACAATATATTTTGACTTCTAACTTATATTTTTAAAAACTTTTTGAAAATGCTACTTGAATTGTATATATATTCAGTTTAATTGATTAGACATGTGTGAAAACCAATTTTATAAAGTTATATTTCACATATATAATAAAACTAAAAATAAACTTGCCAAATTTTGAATTTAAATTATTTATATTAAAAACTCATCCTAATTATTAATCATTTTCTACAAATTAGTTTATAAAAAAAGTTATTAACTTAACCTCATCTTAATTATTATCATTTTTTTTAAATTAAATTATAAAAAATGTGTTAACTTTCATGTAGAAGTGATTATTTTTAATTATTACCCATCCAAACAATAGATATATAGATACATAGATACATATAGATATATCTATATTTTGGTAGATTGGATGTCAAGTAGGAGGCTTGTCTGCTTAGTGTCGGGTTAGGTGTTGGGTAGCATGCCCACTTCGTGTTTAGCAGGCTATACCAATGAGTCTTGGGTTTTTAATTTTCATTCATTTAGGTAGGGGCTTTCCATCACATAAATATAGGCATTTGAATTTGACTTTGGCGTTAGAAGATGAGAAACCTTGAAACAAATATATAATCGGATAAAGACGAAACATTTGCTAACAAGGTTTGTTTCACGAAACTATGATCCGTCCTCTATTTGAAAGGGGTCCCTATCCCAAACAAAAGTGAGCGAGTAAATTTCCTTTGCTTACTGAATTTACCACTTTGACAAGGGTGCAGTAGTAGGCTTGACCAAAGGGAGAGGGATTTTTCACTTTTTTTTTTCTTAATCGATTCCGCAAGTAAACTTTCAGTAAGGTGAATTCCGTAAGGAAACTCCGCGATAGTTCAAGCTTAAATTTAATTTTATGAACTCCTCTATTTTGGGAAGTGATTTTATTGTGAGTGAGTCATTTTGTCCTTTGAAATCAATAGGCCTTATGAAAGAATCTGAAGGAAAGATTGAAGGACCAGGGGGATCGTTGCCCCTGAAGAACATAACTAGCCCTATTTATACTGGTTTTCCTGATTGCAAAAAGGGGAGCAATTGGTTCAGCTTCACTACTGTCTTGGTGAGAACACATTCCCCCGGTGATATTTTTAAAACAGATCAATTTGGCTAAAATATTTTCTCTGTGAAGCTCAGGTTATAATACTACCTTCCTTTTAGGGACAACTAGGGACGATATAAAGAAGGAAGGAGAGAAAATGCGTGGGATAATAGAAAGACTAGGAATGGTTGAATGAACAATGTGTCTCCCAAACAAAATGATTGTGGGACCGGTTTCCCACACCTTGCTTGTATCCTAGTCGCTTTGGGATGGGTAAACAAAAGATTAAGATGTTCCATCTCTAGATAAATCTATCGAGCGAGTGAGCGAACACCCTTTATTTATTACTTTGGTGGTAGTAAAGAAGGAATGATATTGATTGACCTCTTGGGGAGATAGATATATGCTTAGGCGGATGAACGAAATCTGGAATTGACGTCCAACTAAGGAGCCTAATTTTGGATTTGGAACTGATAAAGTGATTGGAGGATATGAATATGGAATTGGTTTTGCTTCTCTTGCTAGCCATGTCGTCCTTCTCTAGCTAATACGGATCCTCCCACTGATTAATATTGATTTACATTGAATTAGTTTTGGCAGGAAGAGGAAGTGCTACAAAAACAATTAGCGAAGTAGGTGTGCCTCTGATTCTCTATCCCTATATAAAGATTTAAAACCTTGTTAATAATCAATTCATAGGATTTGGATTTTACTTCAATTCTTTCTCTTGGTCCATGGATCAATTGAGTGTGAAAACTATGGCGACCACCTATACACATTCATTTTGGTCTCTATCCATTACACTCTCCATTTGCACCTATACCGATTTTGACTCCCAACCAATATCTCATATATAAACAATCAACCCAGACACACTTATAAGTTACTCATCTAGTGGGGGGGCTAGGAAGAGGGGAATGGGAAACTCTATTCAACATTTTCAATTTATTGGGTTTATATGCTCAGGGTTGTCCTCCAAATGGCGTTGGATTTTCTTAGACTCTCGACCTGGAAGGAAATAAAATAGAATAGTAGGCCTTCTCATTCTCTCCTTCACTTTCGCTTTGGTAGGCTTTCGACCTTTACTAGCCACTTACCTTCGATTTCTCTTTGGTTGGCCACTGAACTTTTATTCCACCCTTGCTCTTAGGAAAGTAGAGAAATAAGGTAGCTTGGATAGATCCTAGAGTAACAACCCATTGGCAAGTAAGAAGGAAAGCGAGAAAGAATGAAGTAGACAGAACTAGGAAAGATGGAAAGTCACGAGGAAAGTACTCCAACTTGAACCACGACAAGTCATGAGGAAAGTACTCCAACTTATAGCCAGGCATGCATGGAAGGGTTAGTAATAAATCTCCTTAGCCTCTTAATAAATCTATCCCCAATAGTGCTCGATGGTATAACTATTTCTCCAAATATATCCTCACCTTTGTATCACTCGTTGAGTAGTGATTCTATTTCAGGAGCAATAACCAATGAGGAGCAGATAGGCACGTATATTAACTGGGAAGAACCCTTTTCCACTGAATTTTCCACCAATAGGAAACCTTTTCACTAGAAAATTTACCATCTTGATACGCCACCTCACTCATCGGATGGATGAGCGACTTCGTTCCTTTTCACTAGTTCAATTTCCACCCCCCTTCTTATTCCCATCCTCTTATAATTTTTATTTGGTCATTGGTCAGCTAACTCCAATCCTCTTATCTCCTTCTTAACTCTGATATTTGTATCTTTATCTTATTTATCCATCCTCTTATTTGCTATCCTCTTAGAAAATTAGACCTCTATTTCTATCCATCTCTCATGGAATGATTTGTTTCCAAGATAATAGTGAGTATCACACAACTCAAAAAGTCTATTCAGATGAGGCAAAGTCGACAGGCACATACCCCAATATTTTATAGATTGATAGAAGAGAGAATTAATTTTAGATAAAGGTTAATATATAGTCTATTTAGATTAAGGATTAATAGATAGAAAGGATTTAGAAATAGTATAGATTACATATAGAACAAATTCCTCTCACTTATATATCTTAGAACCTATAACTCACTCTATAAAAAGCTCATACGGATAGCTCTAACTTATATATAAAAGGGAATACTTTATTATGAGATAAAAATTTATATGTAGATTTATATAACTATAGGAATAGATAACTTATAAATAACAAGTATAACCCACAACCTCTATAAAAAAACCCTGACCCAATAGGTCACTGAGAAATCAAAGCAAGGAACAACCACCTCTAACTACCAACCTCTTACTTCTTAGTTCGAACTAATAACTACAAGTTCTAACTAAATGTCACTAGTTGATACTTAATGTCACTAGCTTCTTTAGAACTAAGAATAATAAGAGATCTCGTTTTAGTTGAAGATGAAAGTGTTGTTAGCAAACTATAGCTCCGATAGAAAGTGTTCAAGTAGAAATAGTAACTAGGATCGAGATCGAAATGAGTTCATACTAAGACTAACCCTTTGACTAAATCCTAACATACCACCTATTACTATAGAAGAGATCTATAACAAACTATGAAATCTCGCTACTACAACCTCAACTACCAGATCTTAGAACTTCGCCACCTATGAGAACTAGGAATCTAACTACATTAATAGAACTAGGTAGTAATCACAAGAATAATCTCTCTAGTGCGATATGAGACCACTCACCCCCAAGCTACCGAGGAGCACCAAATTTATAACCAAGTATAAATAGTTATAACAAAGGATAACTAGAAAACCCCTTACCTTTAGCTCCTACTTTATATCTTGACCCCATATCCTTCCCCGAAGCTCCTACTTAATATTTTGACCCCATATATAGTAGAAGACTTTATATACCCAGTAGGATGGAGGAAGGAAATTACGAAGAGCCCCATTAACAGACTCAACATCCCCAAGCCCAGATAACACAACTACCACAGGGTTACGATTTATTACTCATTATGTACAGCTAACTATGTATTGCCCCTCAATATAGTAGGCTCGACCAACAACTAGACATTGTTATTTATACTTATATTTCCACTAGACATTCAAGCCAACCCACTAGAGAACTCTACCAACTATTGGGAACTATACCAACTGCCTATCAGGGAATTAGAGGTAATGAAACTAAAGGGAAGGCTCATAAGACCTAGGAAGACGAATCAGAATAAGAATTACACCTGATAAAAATGGATGGCCTCCTTACCACCCTCGTAGATGAAATTGGCCTTAGAGCTCTTTTAGAAAGGGTTTCCCTAGTCACTAACATCCAGACTCACTACATATTTAAAGCAGGGAAAAACTTTTACCATGAACATTAAGATTTCTCTCGCTCAGATCTTGGTGCTCCTATCCTAACTATAGAATTTAGGAGATAGATAGTGGAGTCTTTACATTAGGAAAAATGGATAGAAAGACTAGGAAATTATATTATGTTAGAAGGACTACGAAGTAGATTATGTTAAGAGACTGAAATTATCCTTCTTCGCTTGCTTGAGGGACATCTGTTTGTATGGTTGTAGTCTTTAAAACACCCAATCCCCTACTTCAAAACTTCTTTCACTACTATGTTGATCTGCTTATTGTTTCATGCGATTTTGTGCCATGGTCAGATTGTCCTTTAAGATTTGGAGAACTTGTTGTTGATTCTCGATGTGATCTTCCACTGCTTGAACCTTAGATTTTTCTTTTAGAGAAGAAGTGATGGAAGGAGGGTGGTATCCATAAAGTGCCATAAATGGTGTCATTTTTGTTGCAGTATGAAAGGAAGTGTTATACCACCATTCT
>JASDQU010220245.1:762-17837 GCA_032191745.1 Picea mariana
TCCTAGTATTTATGCAAGAATTTCTATTTCATCTGATCCCATGTTGTGATTACATGGCCTCCAAGACTCATGAACCATCTTAGTGCATTTCCTTTCAATGTTGCTAGAAATAGCTTTAATTTTTTAGTATTGGAAATGTAATCATAACTTCTGCATAATATGTCAAACTCAAAAAGGAATTCATCAGGATCCTTTGAAGATAAACCATGAAATTTAGGTAGCGCTAAGAGTGGAATGTTCTTCATGGGAGCTACCCCTCTAGGAATATCACCAATAGGAAATCCTAAGGTGGAAAAAGAGTTGTCATCATTTACCTCTCTTTCAGGACCTGCCTGTTCTTCATGATGCAGTTCTTCATTATACTCATCCATTTTTTCTTCTGTTTTCTCCCCTGCTGTGCTTGCTCTTTCCTCAATGTTTCCTGTTGGTTTCTCGACTGTCTCAGGACTCCAAATCTCTTTCCCTGTTTCATATTTTTCTTGAAAGGAAGGTTTGGATTTTGGTTTCTGAGAGTTTGGTCATTGAGGAGCAGCAGATTCAGATTTTGATATAAGCTCATCATACAAGTCTTTCTTCCTCCCCTTCCTCTACCCCTACCACCTGTAGGGTCAGTTTCTTTGGGGTCTTCGGGTCCTCTCATGCAATCTTTATATCTGAAAGAACATAAGTGCTTTTGAAATCTATAATTACCTTCCTCGGCAATGGCGCCAAAATGTTGGTCACTATAATTGCTTATTTAACTAAACAATCAAGTGCTACATAAATTGTCAACCTAGGGAAGTCTATTTATTTCAAAGGTAATCACACACTGTATATGCTCAATCTCAAAAGCAATCTAGAGTTGTAGTAAAATTATATTAATCACACCTTGTCTTGAACAAACTGAAGTCCTACTTTGAATTACAGAAAAGAAACCTACCTATTGCAGAGTTCAAAGTTTAAGGAAAAAATTATCTGAATAATCCTGGATTACATTAAGAAATAACAACCTAGGAAAGAAATCTTTCAGGATACTACAAAAGGAAAGACCATCTATTCTGTAACAGAGAACATGACCCTATTCCTCAGGCAGGAATCTTCAGCACCTGTTTCTGATTATCACACTTTCATGAACTCCTTACTAAAAATAATTGACACACACTGAAGGCTAACTATCTCTTAACAAAGAACATGACCCTATTCCCCAAGCAGGAATCTTCAGCACCTGTCTCTGATTATCACGCTTTCATAAATTCACCAAATAGGATTGCTAATTAGAATGATTAAGAGTTACCCAATCATGAATTATATGAAAACAATGTATAATCAATAAAGCAGAGTTTCAACAAAACATAGTTTAGTAAAGTAGAGTTTCAGCAAAATAGAATTTAATCAAGGCATGAACAAAAATAATACTAGCACACTACAGAACTAATGGGTGAATCTTGTAAAGAAGGTGGACCCTCCCTTCTCACAAGATTCCCCCAAAACGAAAGGGACTAAAAAGGGATGCTCAGAACAATCTTTTATTCATCTGTCAACTGTATCATGTTACAATGTTTGAAGTAAACAGGTCCTTCTCCGTGGTTCCTTTCTTAGCCAAGAAAAAGGTCATTTCTAATGACAATTTCCCCTTATTTAAAGAGGAGAAACTCCTCGATACAATTTGATCATCAAATTACATGTGCACATCTGAATCCTATTCTTAGTCAGATCTAATTTCTATACTGGAATAGGATATCCTGATCTCCCGTAACAGAATGCTATTACAATAATTGAAATGGTGATGAGTGAGGTGTAGCTGTTGCAGCTGGAGTAACAGCTTCTTTATTTATCTTCTTGTTGCTGCTGTTACTGTTTTAGCATCTCAAATCGCGGGTTGTTTCAGCAACTGGATTTTCATTCTAACTGTTTTAGCAACATGGTCTCACGCAACAACGATGGTTAATTCTGGCTCAAGGTGCGGCTGTTGTGGTGAGTGTAACAACTTATTCTTTGTGTGAATTTTTGTTTTAGCATCATAGACCATAGAGAGTGTAACAACTTGTTTTGTGTGAATTTTTGTTTCAGCATCGTAGACCACGGAGGGTGTAACAACTTCTTCTGTGTGAATTGTTGTTTCAGCATCATAGACCACGGAGAGTGTAACAACTTCTTCTGTGTGAATTTCTATTTTAGAAATGGGCCTTCAAACAGTAACGATAATCTGTAGTTCGAACTGTTTCAACACTCATATATTTCTGATCAATGGTTAAGTATGAGAGTAATGTAAAATTATATGAAAAATAGATTAAACATATAGCAAAGAGAAGAGACATTATATACCTTTGGAAAGATAGGGTAAGGTGATAATGTAAGTTTAAATGTGAGTGGAAAAGGGATGTAATGGTAGCAAAAGTGTGAACAAAAAGGTACATTATAGGGTCCTAACAAGTGCTAGGTCAGACATAATGTTAAAAGGAAGTGACATAAATGGTATACATAAATATCATTATACATTCATTTGATATATAAGTCAAATTTCAGAGGAAATCATAAGTAAAGAAGGCCGGATTTCAAGGGAGGATGAAGTATTTTGGTAATGTGTTCTAAGGTATGTTATTTGTAGGTCATCTTACCATTTTCGCTATCACTTTTTTTCTAGAATGATTCAGATGGTGAAATTGCTATGGTATTGAGAATACATATCAAGGTACCTGTGGTAAAAGTTTCATCTCTTTATTCACTATAATTATGGATATACACTCTGTGGTAGATAGGGTTTTTGACCAGTCCTGAAGCTAGTCAATAAACAAGTGTTCTGGGTAAAACAATCATAACTTCTTCATAGAGAATCCAAATTAAGTGGGAAAAATTACATTGGAAAGTGTATGGGCTATAGTTTCTTGTGTGTGAGTTTCAAAATCTGATGTTAGGTCTCTTGAATAAACCAAAATTGAACAAGGTCTACCATTCTCTCTATAACTTCTTTTTGGAGAGGATTAAAGGAGTGAAACTTGGATAAGTTTCAGAGAATAAATTGAGTAATATTATATACAGTATCAGATTATTCCAAGAATTTAAGAATTGCAGAAATTGAAGAAGTCCCAGGAAGCATTATCAGGTTCTATGTGATGGTTGGTTGATGGTGATGATTTAATGTAAAGTTTTATTATCTTTCATATATTGTTGGGTGGAAGGAAGGGGCAAGGATGGAGATTTCAAATCTCCCTTGATATTGGAGGATTGTATCTTCCTCTTGGAGGTTTATCCCTCCCTTTACATTTGGAAGCTATAGCTACATTTGGAAGTCATTACTTCCCTTTAACAATAACTATTGATTATTTCTCATATATTGTGCATGGTATATTGTGGTGTATTCATGTAACTCTTATACTATTGTTCATTGGTCATTGGATATAATTGAATGGTTTAAGTATAAGTTGAAAAAGTTTTTAAATTGTACTTGATACTGATTCACCCCCCTCTCAGTATCAAAACCTACATGTCATCATGGGAAATGCAAAGACTGAGTCCAATGGATGTAGAAGCAAAGTGGAGCCAGTGGATGTAGCTGAAATTATGAGAAGCTTGAAGAGGCAAGTGTGGATCTATAGGGAAGATAATGAAAATATGATGAGGAATCAAGAAGAGATACTACAGAGTATGAATATGCTACAGAAGAAAGTCAATAAATATTCTTACACGAAATAAGTAGCTAGTGCAAGGAAATTAGAAGAATCAAGATCTGATGTTAGGAGGTATAATCATGGGGGATATAGACAATCTAGGAGTGTTATCAGACATCATCATCCCCATTCACCAAGGAACTTGACTAGAAGATCATATGCATGTTCAAGTTCAGAAGGAATCCCAAGTGTGTCCCCTATCATGCATTAGAGGAGGAGACATGGGTCAGATAGTTTTCAAGGAAAACTCAGGAAGATGAAGCACCATCATTTGATGGAAAGAATAGGAAGGGAGAGTATGCAAAGGCATGGTTTTTTGGAATGAGGAAATATTTTCATTTGCATGATTACTCATAAAATGTATAATATATAATTACATCCTACCATATTCAAGGAAAGACATCTATGTGGTGGGATTAGGTTAAATCGTTTAAGCACCCTGAT
This sequence comes from Picea mariana, assembly GCA_032191745.1. Lineage (NCBI taxonomy): Eukaryota > Viridiplantae > Streptophyta > Pinopsida > Pinales > Pinaceae > Picea > Picea mariana. The sequence goes on from JASDQU010220245.1 coordinate 4,854, forward strand.
GAGAAGATAATTTCTTGGAAGTAGTTCAAGAAATATTTCCACCAACAGTATTTTTTAGAGAAATATTATGAAAAAAATATGAAAGAGTTCTTTGAACGAAAACTTGGGAACATGAACATGGATGAATATGATAAGAAACTGTTGGAACTTCTAAGGTATGTGGAATTCATTAGGGATGATAGGGTCAAAATTCAAAGGTTCTTGAGTGATCTTCCATCCTTATACAATGACAAAATTTGATTTGATGAGCCCAAGAATTTGGAAGAAGAAATAAGATAGGATAAATATTTTTATGATAAGAACAAAGCAAGGGAAACTTTCCAAAAGGCTTGTGATGATAAGAATAAAGGAAAGATGGATTAGAGGAAGAAAGGATTCAAGCAAACCTTCATCAGGAATAGATCACAAGCATATCAACAAGGGAATCCAACTCAAGGTGATCAAAAAATGATAGATTCCTTGGGGAAGAGGCCAAGAAAATATCCCATAAAGTGTTGGGGATGCGAAGAATACCACATGTATAAATATTTTCCTCACTGTGGAGATAAGGTGAGAACTGTGCATAGAATCAAGAAGGAAGACACAATAGAGGATGTGAGAAAAATCATGTTGAGGATTTATGCAACCTTGGACAATAGAAAAAAGGGCTATAAATCTCACATTATTGAGGTAGAGGGTAAGATCTATAATCAACCCATAGCTATTTTGATTGATTCTGGAGCTAGTCATAGCTATATAGATCCAAACCTATTTTAAATATTTAAATTGAAGAAATGTAAGCATGAAAAGTCCTGGTTATTTTAGCTATCTACTAGAACCAAGAGAATAATCAATGAGCTTGTTAAAGATTGCCCAATAAACATGAATGGAGTCAACACTAATACATATTTGAACATTATATCCCTTGGGTGCTATGACTACTTGTTTGGTATGGAATGGATAGACAAGCATCGTGTTGTCTTATATTTTTATAACAAGGCTTTCATATGTCTTGATAAGGAAGGGAATTCAAGGACAATTCTAGGTATTCCAAGGCCTATATATGTCTGAGATATTTCAACATTGTAGTTGAAAAGAAGTTTTAGAAAAGGATTCCAAATATATGCAACCCATATGGAAGAGCCAATGAAGGATAAGGAACCAAGTCTTGAAGATTGTCCAGTATTGAAGGAATATGAATATGTGTTTGGGGAGTTTCCAGGATTGACACCAAATAGGGACATTGATTTCTCTATTGATTTAATTTCTGTAGATTCCCTAATATACAAAACACCCTATAGAATGAGCACACTGGAACTAAAATAATTGCAAATGCAGCTGGAAGAGTTGTTGAATAAAGGGTATATACGCCCAAGTGTTTCTCCTTGGGGTACCCCTATTATTTTTGTGAAGAATAATGATGGAACTCTGAAGTTGTGTATTGACTTCAGATAGTTAAACAAGGTTATAGTCAAGAACAAATATCCTTTGCCAAGGATCGATGATCTTTTTTATCAGTTAAAGGGAACAAAGATATTTTCCAAGATTGACTTGAGATTAGGCTATCATCAAGTGAGAATAAAAGAAGAAGATAGCTTTCCAAACAAGGTATGGACATTATGAATTTGTGGTGGTGCCTTTTGGGTTGACAAATGTGTCCACAACATTTATGTGTCTAATGAATGGGGTGTTCAGATATTTACTAGACAAGTTTTCTATTGTCTTTTTGGATGATATTATTATCTATTGCAAGACATAGGAGGAGCATGGACAACATTTGAGAATGGTTCTACAAGAGAGAGAACCAATTCTATGCCAAGTTAAGTAAGTCCACTTTTGCCAAAAGCAGATGCATTATTTGGGTCACATTGCTTCAAAATATGTCATAGTAGTGGATCCAGGAAAAGATTGAAGCAATCAAAATTTGGCCCATGCTAAAGAATATTTCGGAGGTTAGATCATTTGTGTTTTTAGTTGGTCACTATAGGAGATTCATCGTAGGACTATCCAAGATTTCAAACCCAATAACATCTTTGCAAAATAAAGGAGTACAATTTGAATGGAGTACCAAGTGAGAAGAAAATTTCCATTGCTTAAAGGATTTATTAACCAGTGCACATGATATTTTAAAAGTTGTAGATCAAGATGAGGATTGTGTTGTGTACATGGATGTATGCAAGGAAGGGAGTGGTGGAGTCCTTGCCCAAAATGGTCATGTAATTTTTTATGAGTCCAAAATATTGAAGGAGCATGAAATAAATTATACTACACATGACTTAGAGTTGGAATCCATAATACATGCTTTAAAAATGTGGAGGTATTACCTTATGGGCTGAAAATTTGAATTTATGATAGACCATAGTGGTATGAAATAATTGTTTGAACAAACAACACTAAATACCATAAAAACTAGATGGATGGAATTTCTCAGTGAATATGACTTTGACATTAAGAACATAAAGGGAAAAGAGAATAAAGTGGTCAGTGCCTTCAACAAAAGGGTGCATGAAATGAATGCTACAACCATTGGTATGTATAGGATAGATTTAAAAGACAAATATATAGAAGCTGTAACAATAGACCAACGCTATGTGCAAGTTAAAGAAACCTTACAACATAAATATAAATATTACATGCTAGAATAGGATGGAATCCTCTTGTTCAAGAAGAGAGTTTGTGTTCTCAATTCTCAATAATTGAGAAATTCAGTTTTGAAGGATGCACAATGTGCCATACACTAGACATCCAAGATACCAGAAAACTATTACAGTTGTAAGAGGCCAATATTTTTGCCCTGGTATGAAGAGGATGTGACCAATTGCTTATCCATATGCATGGAATTTTAGAAGGTAAAGGCTAAGCATAGACATCTAGCGAGATTGTTGCAGCCATTTCCCATTCTTGAATGGAAATGGGAGGTTGTTACTATTTCTTTCATTACCAAATTTATCAGGAAAGTAAGGCAACATGAATTCATCATGGTAGTGGTGGACAAGATTACAAAGGCTACACATTTCATTCCAGTGAAAATAACTCATAAGGCAACCAATATTGCAGAAATTTATATGAAACAAATTGGTATACGACCAAGATCCCAAGTTCACTTCCAATTTTTGGAAGGGTTTGTTTAAAGTATTTGGATCCAATTTGAATTTCAGTATAGCATATTACCTAGAGCTAGATGGGAAGATGAAGAGGATTATCTAGATAATTGAATATATGTTGAGGATGTATGTAATGGACAAGCCTTATAAGTGGGAGGACTATATCCATTTAGTTGAATTTTCTTACAACAATGGGTATCATGAATCATTGAAGAGGAGTCCATTTGGATCCTTTTATGGAAAAAAAATGACATGCTAGTGAGTTGGGATAACCCAATGGATAGAGTTGTGATTGGGCTAGAATTGTTAAAGGAAATGGAAGAGAAGATGGTAAGGATTATGAAGAATTTGAAAGTTTCACAATACAAGCAAAAGAGCTATGATGATAAAATAAGAAAACATAGATAATTCAAAGTGGGAGAACATATTTTTTTAAAGGTTAAATCCAAGAGGAGCTCACTAAAGTTGGGAACTTTACCAAAATTAGCAACAAGATACTATGGGCCATTTGAAGTCCTAGAAAGGATAGGCCCAATTGCATACATGCTAGCATTACCTGCATCCATTATGATCCATAACGTGTTCCATTTATATTTATTGAAAATGTATGTACATGATCCTAACCATGTGGTTGATTGGACTGTGATCTAGGTTGAACACGAAGGGGATTTTTGGGTGGATCCCCTAAGAATCCTGGACTGGAAATTTAAATTTCTTAGGAACAAATACATCGGCTTGGAAAAGGTTCAATGGAACTAGAACAGTCCTAAAGACACTGAGTGGGAGCACGAGGAGGCCATGAGGGAAGCATACCCACAGATTTTTTCAAATTTTGAATAAAAATGAATGTACATTTGTACATAAGCAAATGAAGATTCAATTTTGGCAACTAGAGCTCTTAGAGCCACAACTCTGAGACTTCCTATTTGAGCAATGTCAGATCCCATTCCATGGGATGTGCAGGTTGATGGGAAAAGAGAGTTGTTGGTTGGAATTATTGTGTGAGTCGTTAAGTTACAGAATTATGAAAGTATTTTGATGTAACATTTTATATATATCAATGTGTAAATTGTATGGTGATGTGCACTAAGGAAAGTGCAGTTGGTAGGGGAAGGGGAATGTAACATCCACATTTGTAATCCCCAAATTAGCAATTTGTACTATAAATATGATGCATGGCCATGGGCCAAGTGATGTAATATGTAAATGATGTATATTGAATAAAATAAATAAAAATGTATCACCAATTGCAGATGGACAAGGATGGAAACTTGGGGGATTAGTTTCCACAAGAGAGGGAATGGGTCAAAGGGGGAAAGTTACCCATGTCTATTAAACTTAAACCATATTTCTAAATTATCCTTACTATGAAGCTTCTATTATTTTTTGAGTGTTCTAGAACCCCAATCATAGAATACATGTGAGAGGGTGGGTGAGTGAATTCACCTCACATAGTTATTGAGAGAATGGGCCCAAGTAAAATTATCCTTGGGAAGAGTTTGAGTCAAGAAAGCATGGGAGAAATAAGGAAATTTGTATAGGAAAAAGGGGGAGATTATTGGTATTGAAAAATTTCGTATGGGCAAGGGGGAGCTGTCTAGAGAAGCATATTTTTGGACAACAAGATAGTTCAAAGTGAATAATATTGAAGTTCACTATAGTGGGAATGTATAGAAGGTTATTGGAGTTTCAATTTCAAGGGAAGAGAGGTTGTATGCTTGTGAGTAACATCCTATTCAAGAAATTGTCAAGAGAGGCAAGTATTTTGTTGTTGTGAGAATTCTTGTTGCAATTGTATATTCCTAGAGTCCCCAACACTAGAGATATTTCCTGTCCAATCTATGCTAGAGCCCTAGAGGGAAGTGGGATAGCCTAAGGGAATACGTGGTAGAGAAGGGGATCCCATTCCTTGGGTTGTACAGGTTGAGGGAATAGAGCAATGGATTGGGATTAACTATGGGAATTGATTGTTGAGAGGTGGACAATAGTGAGCCTTAGGGACCATCATCTCTTGTGGATTCATATTCCCATCTTGGGGGTGACTTTCTATTGATAACTAGAAAAAAAATTCTATGGTTTGGAGGAACATTCATCCTCTACAGTGGGTTGCATTTGATTTATAAAATATGGGTGTTTTTGCCTTTGTTCAATGTTTTATTTATGGGTTTATATTGTTATGTGTAAACTTTTTGTTTTTGAGAAATTTTATGTTGTTGTGTGTATGTTAATTTAGTTTCATTCATGTTATTCGAATTGTTGTTAGATGCATGGGGGATTTTAGCTTATTGCATGTTTTTAATTTAATGGTATCATGAAAAGAAAAAATTAAAATTGTCGGGTTTAGTAGTGGGGAATGTTACACAATTTTTTTGAGTTATTTTGTTATCTTGGTTTGAACAAAGAAAAATTCATTTTTATGCTTGAATTGATGTTCCTACAACAAATTTTGTGAAGGACATCCATACACAATATTCCAAAAAGGTGAAAAGAGATAATATAACTATAATATTGGTTATATTGGAATTCTTAAGATATGATATTTGTGGGGTTTTGTGTTGTATTGATATGTAAATGAGGGACTTATAGTCCACTCACTTAACCAACATAAATACCTTGTAGAATTAACTTTTTGTTCTCCATTCTCAAAATTATTCAAAGATATCACCTTCAGAATGGCTATAAGGCCTTTTTTCTTGATGTATCCTACACCCAACAACCAACTAACAAAGTCACTAATAATTAGAATTCTTAGTTGGTTTCTCTATTGTTGTCACTAGGCAAGTACACAAGGATTGGCTACGCTTATTTTTTTCAAGGTTTGAGTTCTTTCATGATTGCAATGTTGTGTTCTCGAGAACCAATTGAATGACACACACACACACACACCTACTATGTTTGGGAAAAAAACCATCATATATTCAATCCCATTGCCTATTCCTTCACTCACCTTTCTCTTTTAAAAGAAGGCACATTTTTTTGGATACAAACATGAATTAAAAGATTAGATGGAGTGATAGAATGCTCAGCTCTTATTGTGCAAAAACCATTATAGCTCAATAGTGATACACTCATGTAATTGTATAAGTATGTGATATCTCTCTCCAAAAGCATATTAAAACCAACAATACACTTGTCATCAACGCTCCAATACAAAAAAATATAAGTCTCTATTATTAAGAATTAGTGAGGGTCTCTAATGTAAGAAATTCTAGTCCAACAACAAACACAATATGTTACTCCAAAATATAAATATATATGTGTAGACCAAGACACTCATGATCTGTTTAATGTCTAGGATCCTAAAATTGAAACACATATGACTCTATCTAGATTTAGACCAACTGTTTTATCATAATGATACCAACTTTCTTTGCAATGTTTGGGTAACCAAGAACTTAACTCAACGTATCAATATCCGTTCTTATCATTGACATGTAAATAGGATTCAAATTATATTTTTCTAGATATCATAATACGATTCAAAATGCATTCACAAGTTTCTAGTGCTTTTTAATTGAACCCCAATCCAACTTATACTCCATTAATTGAATGCAAACGAGATGGAAATTAGGTATCACATACTTTATATGGAAATGAATTTCACACATATGACATGGCCATTCACTAAAACATGAATATGATAATAATGAATTAAACCATTTATAGGAAATGGATTAACCTTGATACATACAAAATGAGATTCACATAATACCAAAACATGGGAAGAAAAAATTTAATAGAAGGTTGGTCATTGAACACAAGGCACAACCTACTACCCAGTTCTCTATACAATGAATGTGCAAGTGTCCAACCAAAAATCACACACTCAACCTTCAACTTGTCAGGAAATGAGATATACTTCCATGCTAAACCTAGCAGAAGATAAGAAGAATTTAATCAAGAATTTAAATGACAAATAAATCACACAATACACAAAGATTTTAAATGGAAACCCAAATCGAGAAAACCAACATTCCTTGAGTTTTTTTCTGTCTTGTTGTCTTATTCGATATGAATAAAATGTTACATGTCTAACCTTGTGATCTAGATTTTATAAGAAACAAGAAATGAATACATATTATTAAAATATTCTTAACACAAATTAATAGAGATACAGTAAAACTGGTTTTCTATTCAATAAGGAAATAAGCTGAAACTGTAAAATGCAGCGGAAAACAAGCTTATTGGAATGGTGGTGGCTTATCTATAAGAAGAGATTTGATAGCTCCGCTCATTCACAAGAAGCTCATTACAATGAGGCTTTGAAGGAATTTTACAATAAACAAGAATGTCAAAAAACTTAGACATCCAAAAACCTAACCCTAGGAGATGAAGCACCAAAAGTCACGTGGGCCCCGTTTCGGTAAGTTAGTACATCAACTTCCCGGGGTCATAACTTTTGCATACGATCTTCATTTTAGGCACACGATAGCCTGTTGGAAAGGTCTAACCGAGAAGAAAAATTTTTAGCTAGCCCAAGGCAGTGTCTTTGGCAGTCCCTTGGGCCCCAAGTCCCCAAAAGATATCGTTTAGGGACTAAAAATTGCCCCAAAAGTTTGGAACCCAAAAAACTATCGAAAAATTGCCAAGGTGGAAAACTATTTTTTGAGCCAATGGAATAGGTGGGTGGCCACTGATATCCACCTGGATCAATCCTACCTCCTTAGGAAGAAATGGTCTCCATTGCGTTGATTTCCCCCATTAGATGAGGAAATTTCTACTGAATTTGGCTTGGGGTGAGCCACTTGCCTTGGTGCAGGAACTTCCCTGCTTTGACGACTTGGTAAAGCTGGATCCTTTGTTGTCAACTGCCCTTGATCTGTGTGTCCACAATCTGATCATTGGATTCCTATTTCATGCAATTAGGGTTGAGCTCTATTGGTTTCAACTGCTCTGCTATCTCTAAGGTCTCAAATAATGGTGGGAAATATGGTCGAAGGAGAGCCACGTTAAAGACTGGGTGCAAGCCAAGGAAAGGGGAAATGTTGAGCTCAAAAGCATTGTCATGCAAAGACTTGGTGATGGTGTACATCCCATAACAGAGTGGGTGAAGCTTCCGATGGGGACCTGTATGGCATTCTTTCTGCAAATGCAAACAAACTTTGTCACCCACTTGAAACTTATGTGGTACACGATGTTGATCATGGCGCTACTTGTGCTTGACATTAGACTTCTATAGAATATCCTGAACCTGTTAGCCAATGTGATGGATTATCTCAATGAACCGAGTGGCTTTTTCATCTTCTAGTGGAGCAGGGGATGAGTCGGTCGAGGTGGTCTTCAGGGGTAGCGCAACATCCATGGGGCCCAATGATTGGAATCCCAACCCCACCTGAAAGGGGATGTGGCCAGTTGAGTTATGAAGGGCTCTTTTGTAGCTTTGATAAACATAGGGAAGACTCTCATCCTATGTGTGAGGGTGTTTTGATTTGTACATGCACAGGATATGTACAACCATCCAATTGACGACATCAGTTTGGCCATCTATCTAGGGGTGGAAGGAAGTGGATTTGGTGAGCTTGGTATCCATTAGTGACCAGAGGCTCAACCAGAATGAGCTAAGGAGGTGACTATCATGGTTTGAGATAATGATTTGTGGGATCCCAAAATGTACCCATACTCATTCAAAGAAGAGATTGGCAGTGGATTCTATTGTGATGTTCTTCTTGTAGGAAGCTAGAATCGCCATCTTGGAAAAGCAATCAACAACCACAAAAACAAAGTCATTTCCCCTCTTGGTGGATGGGAGGCTCGACATGTAGTCCATTGAGATGGATTCCTATGGCATGTTAGGAGTAGGAAGAGGTGTGTACATTCCCTGTTTCTTAGTGGTTGGTTTGGAAATAGCACAGGCAGTGTGAGACCTGATATACTTGTCGACATCTTGTCAAAGTTTCGACCAGTAGAAATTTTTCTGCATCACTGCCACTATCTTTTCGACGCCAAAGTTTCCTACCACCCAACTACTTCCCAAATCATCTTCATGCGCTCGCTTGATGGAATGCAAAGATGGCCTAGATGACACAACAACCCATCTTGAATATGGAAATTAGCGACCACTGAGTTGGCTCCCAATATCTGGTAGGTGGTGGAGAAGTTAGGTTCTATCTCGTAGAGGTGGGGCCATCCAGAGGTCTCATGGCTGCAAAATTCTAGCTCTGTTATGGTGAGTGCCATGACTAGAGGTCGGTTGAGGAAGTCAACAACTCAATTGGTACTTCCTATTTTATACTTGATGTTGAGGTGGAACTGTTGTAAGTATGTAGACAACTTTTGATGGTGGTCATTCTATAATTTTCCTTGGGTCTGCATGAACTGTAGTGGCTTGTGATCAATGTGGATGAATGTCTCCTTCCCAAGAATGTAATGTCTCCACTGGTGGAAGTCTTGCATAATGGAGTACATTTATTTGTTGTAATTAGGGTACTTACGAACAAAATCTGATAAAGTCTCACTATGATATGCCACTGGGTGGTTGTGTTGAGTGAGAACGATGCCCACAACATAGTCTAAAGCACCTGTCTTGATCTCAAAGGGATGATGCAAGTTTGGTAATGAAAGTACCAGGGATGAGCACAAACACTTCTTCAAGTCATCGAAGGCTTGTTGTTGGGACAAGCCCCACAAAATGTTTCCTTACTGCCACCCATGGTTACTTGGTTGAGGGCCTATGTGATATGAGAGAATCCCAACATGAACCTGTGATAGAAATTGGTGAGGCCCAAGAAGCTCTGAAGTTCAGTGAGTGTGGTTGGGAATGGCCAGTCACGGATGACCTAGGTCTTGGCTAGATCCACATGCACACCATGTTGATCAACAATGTAGCCTAAGTAATGGACCCTGTCCATGCCAAAGGATAATTTTCCAAGTTTTCATATAGTTTGTGCTGCCGCAAGGTGTGCAAAACCTGTTGAATATGTTGCAAGTGTTCCACCCAAGTCTTGTTGTAGATGAGGATGTCATCCAGATACACCACTACAAAATTGTTGGTGAAAGGTTATAAGATATCTCCCATCATCCTCATAAAACTTGTTGGAGCATTTGTCAAACCAAAGGGCATGACCAAAAATTTAAAAAGACCTTCTTTTAACTTGAAGGAAGTATTTCATACATCTGTTTGTTCTATTGGGACCTGGTGGTAGCCAGACTTCAGATCAATTTTACTGAAGTATTTGGCCCCCATGAGAAGATTAAGGAGGTCGTCGATTTAGGGAATCAGGTACCAGTTTCGGGCTGTGATTTTATTTAGGGCTCGGTAATCAATGCAGAGTCACCAGGTCCTGTCTTTCTTCTGTACCAACATGATTAGGCTCCCATAAGGTGATGAATTGCGACAGATGTGCCTCTTGTGGAGAAGGTCTTGGATCTACCTCTTGATCTCCTCTTTTTCTAATAGAGAGCAACAATAAACTGACCCATTGGGTAGCAATGCGACTGGGGTCAGATCGATGGGATGCTTGACCTGGCAGTGCAGAGGTACCCCAGTAGGAGAGGAGAATATATCTAAGTGTTCTTCCATGATCTTATCCACTTGCTTCTGTTGTGTGGAGAGAACGGTCATGGAGGCCCTGGATGTGGCTACGATCTTTCTCTCACTCTGAGAGTGAATGAAAAAGAAGACAAATTTCCCAGTCTGAGAGATGAACTTTCTGCATTGCTTGGTAGAGATCAAGGAAATAGCACTAGGAGGGAGTGCCTCGGGTATCTTGTACAATTTCCTGTTCAAACTAATAATATAACTACAAGGCCTAGACTCATATACAACATGACGTTTCCATAAATAAGGTTGGCTCAAAAGAACATTACAAACTTAGAGAGGAGCAACATCACACAATACCTCATCTTTCAAGGGCTTCATGTCGTACGATAGTTGACACTGTTGTCTGACATGGAGATCGCTTCCTTGGTGGAGCCTTCCAATGGTGTAGGGTTGTGGGTGTGGTGTTGTTGGTAGGGCCAATTGCCTGATGACCTCTGATGATATGAGGTTCTTCTAGCTACTGCTATCAATGATGAAGTGAAGTGCGGTGCATTTTACCCACATCTGTGAATGGAAGAGGTGCTCTCCTTCTTCTGGCTCGTCTAGTTCACCAGGATGGAGCTTGGTGGTAGCAACAGTGGCACTAGGTTCCGCATTAATGATCCATCTTCCCATTTTTGGTTCTAAATCAAAATCAGAACCCACATCTGATTCAAAGGCTTTCATTTTAACCACCAACGACTTCTTTGAGTGACACTCAATAGTGTTATGCCAAGGGCTCTTATGGAAGTTGCACCACTTCCCAGTATCTTTCTTTGTATTTTCGGTGTCCTTTGTTTGCATCTTGGATTGGTTGTCATGATAATGTCCATATTTTCTCTATCCTTTTTTCTATGGGTTGGGGCTGCCCTTTCTTGGATTTTTCTATGAGGGGTTCCTAGGCCCAAATTGTCGCATCTTTTGTTTGATCTTCTACTCGATTTTGATGGCATATCGGTAGGCTACACCCAAGGATGGATGTCCAAAAATTCCATTTCGGTCTGGCTGTATCTATGCAAAGCACCGCGATACTTGAACACCAGATATCACTCTGAATCTTTGATACCCAACTTGGTGTGCAAGGTATGGAAGATATTTGTGAACTCTGGCACTGCTTGGACTCTTTCTTGGTGCAGTGTGGTCCATTTGATATATAATTTGTCATAACTTCCGATAGGGTAGTATTTTTCCTTAATAGCATCCCTAAAGGATTCCCAAGTGGCTGTGACTATAAATAATGAGGGTTACTCTATTTCCTTTTTCTCACAGAAAGTTTCCCACCAATATTTGACATGGGGAACGATTTTGAGGAGAACAAAAGTAATATTTTCTCTATTCAAAAAGTTATGGATAGAAACATACCCTTCTAGTAGATTCAAACACTTGTCTACAACATCTGCATCTATATGACCTTCAAATATAGGAATATTGAAGTTTATTTTTACCTTGAAGGGGGTGGCGCCTCTGCTTGAGGAAGATGCATCTCCTGTTGGTAGTCGCTGAAGGACTTGTGTGAAACTATCCATCATATCGTTACTATGTTGCGTGAGGGATTTCTCAAGAAACATTTTGAAAGTATATTGTTTGCGTTCAAAAGATCACCAGGTGAGCAAAATGGAGACCGCTCTGCATACCCTGTTGGGTTCCTCAGGGCAGAACATCTTTGGCAGCATGGGGTTAATAGAAAACAGAAAACAAAATAGAATACAATCTAACTACCAACTGAAAGCAAATAACACTGCAAAAATAAACAAAAACATTAAACATAAGACAAGGGAGTCATCAATGGTTTCAAGGCTTGATCTATTAGCGAAACCAGAGCACACGCTGAAGACAGAGACAGGGGTTCCCTCTCCCTCCAGCGGAAGGTCCTTCAGGGCTCTCAACACGATGCTTTCCTTACAAAATGAATAGAATTGAACTGAGTGGTGAAAGAACTCTGGGTTAGGCCGCTGATGGATAGCTTGTCAAAGACTGAGCTCTGAATCATCTGGACAGCGTAACTTTGCTTTGAATTCTCTGCTAAAACAGTGAGTCTTCATGGCTATTTATAGCATTTTTCCAGGTGGTCACTTAACCAACTTTCGGTGTAAACACGGACCTGTTTAGGGTTCGCTTAGGCCATTAATTCGTCGAATTTGCAGAGCCGACCCTGATTCGAGAGTCAAATCATCTTGGGGGCCGGTCCATAGGTGGTCGGGAGGCTGACTTATGCAATTAATGCGCCATATTAGCAGATGTGCAGGTTTTTGTGTTGACAGGTGCGCATCGTGCGCGCATGCGCTAGTAACACGTTTTTGTCCCACGCATATGCGCGCGCATCAAGCTGCTTTAAAGCGCCCTTCAATTTTTGGTTACTTTGTATAGTTTTTGACCCTTCTG
>JASDQU010220255.1:0-17901 GCA_032191745.1 Picea mariana
ATAAGGGGAACACTTTGGAGTTCATCCATTTATACTTATTATCAACCATGACAAGACAATAATGAGTCATCTTTACATCAAACAATATTGGGTCCATTACCCAACCTTTGTGCTACGGGGCTTTCTTCAAGGGTTGACATCAATGACAACCAACCTTAATCAACAATCTCCCCCTTTGGCATTGATGGAAACACTCTGATGCAATACTGAAATAATATCACTCATTCCCCCCCATGAAACCATGCCTCTGTCCTCTATATATGATAAATCTACTCCCCCTGGAACCATGCCTCTATCCTCTGCATCTGATAAATCTCTCCCCATGGAATTGTTGGGCTCTAAAGATGTGCTAAAAACAACCTTAGTTTAACATTAATTTATCAACCCGAGGATTCGTATTTTATCTCAAGAACATTAGCAAAGTCTATGCAGATAGCTTGTAGAGGCTATAATCACGTAGCTAAAGAAAATCTAAGTTTATCCACAATCAAGTTCCTCAAATGTTCATTTAAAGGTTATAAGATTAAGATCTTAGTTAACAGAATTGAAATCTAATTGCTAACATGCTGTGAATGAAAAGGAACCAGCTAACTTGCTAAATTCATTTAACTGAAAAGCAATGATTGAATCTGAGTAAAGACTTGCAGAATTGACTATTAACTAGAAATCGAATTGCTGGAAAGGAAATAGCGAATTATTCTAATGGAAATAAACTGCAATTGTAATCTAATCGTAAGGACCAACAAACATAACCGAATGGAAAGGAACAACAATTGTAACTTTAACTGAAAGGAACAACAATTGTAACCTATTCAAAAGGATCAAAAAAGCGAATCTTAAGTAAAAGGAACAATGCGTATGTAAACGTGAGGAACTGTCAAGCATAAAACTACAGTAATGGAAATTGGAATCAACAATCATTAACACTCAAGAGAGATATCTATCTTCTATATGCAAACCGTATGAAATCATTAACATGCTTATGCATTCGTCTTAACTATTGTGAAAGGGAATTTAATCGTAAAACATAAATCAAATTGATACAATTACAACTGAAATAGTATCTCCTTTAGACTGGGCTCTTGGTCCTTAGAAGAACTACTACTAGAAACTTAGTATATATAAATGGTGAAAACGATCAAATCTTTTATTAACTTCATAGCTGGTACATCATTCAAAAAAACAGCTTGTGCAGAGTAACTCTGAGTGTGAATACTTGAATCACAATTCTTATATTAGCTTTTAGGATCTATTATCCTCTATATATACAATAATCTGAGTAAATCAAGCCATCTTGAGGATCAGAAGATCCTCAGGATTGCTTTACTATTATGAAGTTACAATATATAAAACTGAATCATCTTTAAAACTGCTTTTGCGCCAAAAGTCCTTAACCTCCAATGGCTCACGCATCTTCAAGATTTCCTTTGCTATTTCGGTTTTGACAATATTTAACCAATCCTGTAACAAAATCAAACAATTCCAACCATATTTTAGAATCTATTCATCATGACTTCAATAATATCACTAGAAGGCATATTAATCATGTTCTATCCTATTTATCCCTAATTAATAGAAAATTCACTCAAGATTGTATCGCAAACTATGGGAATAAGGAGGATATTTGTACCTTTTTCATAACCCAACATACCCCCGGGCTTACCTTCTTGCATGTCCTCATGCAAGATGATATCTTACATGTAAAGCAGTGATGTTGTAAGGAGGGAAAGTTGGTTCACCAAGTCTCCTGAACCCATTACTTCTTTTGAGCTCTTCAAAAGCAGCATCCTCCCTTTTCTTGTTAATTTGATAATCCTTCTAGTAACTTTCTAGAGGAAACCATAGGATAGGGGGATTATACCTGAACCCAATCCAAGAAGGTCCTTCCTCCAGGAGCAGTCTAGAATGCCTTTTCACTCGGTAGGTAGCTGCAAAGAAATTTTTGAACCTGAAGGGCTCCCTAATTTTGACTTCATTAGAGGAAGCATCCCATCTCACCTTAGAAGCAGCAAGAGATTCTTCTTTGAGTTCTCTAAAGTATATGATGCCTGAATGAATAACCTGTTGATGGATGGGGGCTAGAGAATATTTGACCCCCCCCCTTTTCATAAAGGTTCTATGTTGCATAATGGATGGAAAGGACTTTAGGGGATCTCCTCTGATCTAGAGATCTAACCCTGTTTCCCTCTTTATAAAATTCATGTGAGCCTTGCCCCATCTAACTTGGTTCTTAGTAAGGGACAAGAATGCCTGAAACTGATTGTCTCCAATAAAGGGACCATGGTTATTTTTCCTGTCATCTTCCAAAATGAAATTATGGAAGTATAATTCACATAGAAAATACTATACCTTTTCTTCCTGCTCTCTAAAACCTGAAATGAACTCAGGGATAGTGGCAAATGTAATCGGCTTACCTTCTCTGATGGATTTTACCCTTAACAACAGGTAAAGTTCCAGGAATAATATGGTATAATTGGTGGTAGGGACTCTACATTTGATTGCATCAGAGTAAACATCACAAATCTCCTTGATTTCCTCAAAGTTTTTTCAAATCAGCTTTGCATTTTCTTAATCTTTTCTTGGGCTTTGGTGAGATCAGCATATGTTTCACTTTTTGTTGCTGACATATCCTTCAGTTGTTTAAAAACCTTTTGATTTTCATCCCTAGTGATCATTTCTTCTATGGATTGAGTTAAGGCTTGTTGGGCTTGTACCAGCTCTGCCTTTAGCCTACCAATAACAACATCCTATTCCTGAGACTGAGCTACTTGATATTCTTCTATAGTGCCCATATCATCTCTGGATTGAGTTAATGCTTGCTGGGATTGTATAAGCTCTGTTTCTAGTCTATCAATGATAACATTATGTTCCTGAGATTGGAATGCTAGATGTTATTCCATAGTCATCAATTCATTCCTACTTTGAATCAAGCTTTGTTGGGAGTGTATCAATTCTTCCTCCAATCTCCTAATGGTGGGGTCTTACTCAAGGGATTGAGGTATTTCCTCTGAGACTAGGGTATCTGTCTATACCTCAGCATCAATAGTTTATGAAGGAATTACCTCCTCATTCTAAGCTACTGCATCCTCTACCGTTATCTCTTCAGGTTCTGTCTATGTTCCCATAGAGTTTGTAGTGACTATTCTTTTAGGAAGAGGGTTTCTTCCCTGCACTCTGGACCTTTTGTTTTTCTTTCTTTGGTGGACCTTATCTACTTGTTCTAGCTACTTCCTCAATTCTTTAATAATTTCTCTGAGTTTTCCAACCTTTAGTTTTAATGCTTCAACTTTTTTAACCTTTCTCTTTAACAACTTGTTCTCTTTTTTCATCTTTCTAATTCTCTTATGGATTTTTTCTGCTTTATGTTTGTGAGGAGTCTCAAGGTCTTCCTCATTCTGATCAATAGGTAGTTGTTCTTCTATTCTTTCCAAGTGCCCTGTCTATTCAAGAGGGCTTCTTGCCTCAGGATGTGGTTCTTCATGTGTTGTGTCCTCAAGAAATGACATTTCGATATTAGGGAAAGTTTCAGTAGGATTTGAAGAAGATGCTCGTTATTGATATTATTTTGATTTATCTATATCAATTGAGGCTCCTAAGCTCCCTAAAACCTGAGCTATTTCTTCCTCATAGCTTTTCAAAAATTGTTCTGTCATATGCTTTGATGCTGGCTGGGTGTCTTCTTGACTGTTTTCCTGTGAAGTTTGTTCTATATGCTCAATACCCTGGTCATTTTCCTATAAGGACTGCTCTGTTATGTTCTGAATTCCTTCAGGCTATTTTGTTGTGTCCTGGATTTCTTCAGGGTTTCATTTCCATCTTCTTCTCCTCGTTCTCTCAATGGGGGCTTTAGGAGCAACCATTTCTCTTTTTCTCTTTCTGGTTAGTGGCCCTGATTTTGGGGTTTGAGCCTCTGTCTGTGAGGTTTGAACCTTTGTAATTTGGACAGAGTCTGCCTCGACTTCGGGTTGAGGAGGTGGAACTTCTGTTTTGGTAGTGGCCTCCCCTTCCTGTATCTCTTCAATTTCCTGTGATGGATTTTCATGGTATAATTCAGGTTGTTCCAGTTGCAGAAGTCTATTGGTCCCAGTAATATCCCCCCATGTTAATTGTGTTTGACTCAGGGCCTTACTTACTATCAGTTTAACTAATCCATGGTGGCTGATAATAGTAACAGGATCCTTGGAATTCTTTTTTCTGACGGCAACCTCATGTAACATGGCATTTAGAAAAAAAGGTAGATTGATTACTAACCTTTGTTTGAGTGTTGCTAGCAGTTTGAGGTGGCATGGTCAGATTACATCATATTGCCCATCATAGGCGATGTACCTATGAATTACTCCTACCAGTTCTTTCCATGATTCAGTGAGGGTGCTGGGGTTGATCCCCTTTCCTTTTTTATCCAATTTCTCGCCAGTGTCTACAAAGGATTCTACAACTTCTTTGAGCATTGTATATCTTCTCGTCCACTGAATGCCTAAGTTAGGGAGACCTGTAACCTCTGCTACAATTTCTGAAGTAACTAGAATTTGTATATCTCGAACTATGGAGGTTTCTCCCTGCAAATTCTCAAAGAATTCAAGTGTTATGTTCTTATCATGGCCTTGTAATTGGTTAAAATACTCCATCCACCCCAGACGTTGTAGAATTTCTCTAGCCTGCTCTTTTACTTGTAGTAAATTTGGTTCCCTGGGCACACTTCGACCACCCATCGTTCTATGAGAAAATGAGAACAATTAATCGTTCCTGGTTGCAGACTTGGTTAGACCAACTTTGGGGAAAATATTACCAAAAATAGAAAATATCAAAGATGGCAAGTGTATAAAAATGTAGTTTTTTCATTTATTACAATCATTACAATCTTATCGGAAAATGTGTCGAACATCCACTCCCCTCATTATTGTAGAGGTCGACCTTGACTATCAGCGTAGGTGAAAGTAATGAGTGTAGGTATTTCCGGTGAGAGGTAATAATTGCACTACCGCCGCCGATGGGGACCAATCATATACATTTTTTTTTTAAAGCATATTAACGATAATCATTTAAACGATAATCTTCTTTCGTGGAAATTTGAATTAATTATACCTATAATTAGAAATGTTTTAAGGATAAATAAGCCAAATAAATTAAACCTGTTCATTTAAAAATATTCCACATATCATAATGTTGTTACTTTTCCCGAGTTTATTAAATATAGCCGAAATGATAGCCCCGTTATTGAGTAAAGGAAATCTAGAGACACATAGAAACTTGGTGTTTTTTTTAGATAAACTTCCATACCACAGGTTGAGCCACTGTTGCCAGTAGGCGTCCATAGCCTCGACAGGGTTTCCTTTTAACTGATATACGAGCCCATATCCTTAATAAATATTTGATTTATCTTCTCCCAAGAAGACCACTATCCTAGTTTGGTAGCCAGATGATGATAATGCCACTCACTAGATTGTAACTTAAGTGAACAAGCCAGCTCGTGATGAGACCTCTTGTCCTTTGACACAAAATGTCAAAAGGCCATTGCCCTGGTGTGATAGCCATAGTGGGAATTTCACTTAGGTTATTATCCTATGATCAAGGTAGGTTGGCTCATGATGAGACCCCCATTCTTTGTGGGATAACTTTATTAGTTGTATTTATTTAACTTTTTTTTTTTTTAAAGAAAAGGGCTCTATTAAGGGAGGCTCATCTACTCCTTAAGAGTAAGGGATGGCATAAAGAAGTGTAAGGATTCCAAGTAAAAGTGTGCTTAAGACTCCTTATTATAATATGAGGCAAATTATCATTCAAGTATATTTGTATGTATAAAGGGAAAGGAAACGAATTATGGTGGTTACAGGTTATGAACAAGATTTAAAATATTTCGAAGAGATTAATACAAAAACAATTTGATAAGGTATGAGAGATAGTCCACAAAATAGTGACAAATTGTTACCATGATAAATAGAAGTAATGCTAGTGAAAATTATTTGATGAAAGGTGTACCCCAAAAGAATGGATAGCGTTTGAACAATAATGACAGAAAGGAAAGACAATAAGGAATAACATAGAAGGAGCAGTGGTTGTTCCTTTTAAAGGAACAACAAGTTGTGAGAAGGAACAACAGTCACAAGAAGGAGCAACAGTCGCGAGAAGTAACAACAGTTGTTCCTTTCAATTGAACAACAATCATGCAAAGGAACAACGGTTGTTCCTTTCAAATGAACAACAATCGCGCGAAGGAACAACGGTTGTTCCTTTTAAAACTAAATGACATTTGTTAATTTTCAACCATCTCAATGGATAATTTTTGGAAACTTCCCCATGGAAATATTTTTTGTTGTTGTTGAATCTAAGGTTGATTAGTCATCAACTAACTTCATTCAATTATTATGGGTCAGTTTATTTCAGAACCAAGTATGGGATGGTCTGTTGATGTCATGAGTTCATTATGGTTGCCCTATCACTGCTGCGGAGCATGACATATTCATTTTTCTGTGAAAGACTGGGTTCGCGTGATAGGATAAAGAAAGAGTGAGGAACATAAAAGAGTGCTAATTGTGTTGATTACAGTTATCCTCCCTATTTCTCAAAAAAAATGAAAAGAAAAAGAAAAGCTAATACTTAATGAAAACTATATACAATATGTACAGTGTCAACAAAATTCATCATTTATGGAGTTAGGGTAGCTGGGTTACCTTCCCAACTAGCCAAAATTTGAACGGTAGGATCCTTACTTACTTCCTGGTAGAAATATTCTTTTGAAGGCGGGTGATGGTAAAGTCATAGCCGGTGCCCATTAACCAGAAATGGAGATCCAAACCCATCGATGGTGCTTAAAGTGTTCATGCCATTATCATGGACTTCCTCAATTTCATATGGTCCCATCCATCATGTCTATAATTTTCCTGAAAAATCATGAAATCTGGAGTCATAGAGAAGTTCCCAATCACCCTTCTTGAATGATTTCTTATTGATATGCTTGGCGTGCCAGGTCGCTCTCTATTTCTGAATAACAGCTGTGCACTCCACAGCAGATAGGCGTGCTTAATCCAATTCATTGAGTTGCTGAAGGCATTGTTTATGTGTCACTGTTAGATCAAGTCCAATTTCCTAGGCCATCCTTAGGGTCTTAATCTCAAACTTGATTAGGAAGATGGGTTCTTTACCATAGACTAGGTGATAAGGAGAGTAGCCAGTGGTGTTACGCCATGTTGTACAATAAGCCCATAAGGCATTTGGAAGCTCAGTAGCCCAATTTTGTCGGTTTGTTGAGACGGACTTTGTCAAGATTTCCTCCAGGACCTTATTTGTGCTTTCTACTTGCCCGTTTTCCCATGGGTGATATGGAGAAGTAACTCTATGCTTAATATGATAATTTTCTAGGGTGATTGTGATTCTATGAGTTGTAAATTGTGACCCCCCAACAGTGATTACTTCCCTGGGTAATCCATAGCGTACAAATAATTTGAAAAGAAATTTGATGACTACCTCTTCTATTGCATTTGGTAGGGCTTCTGTCTCTACCCATTTAGTCATGTAGTCCATAGCCACTAGAATATAGGCCTTCTAATTTGAATTTGGATTGAAGGGGCCAACGAAGTCTAGTGCCCATATTTCAAATGGTTCTGCGACTATTTATGCTTTCAAGGGAATTTCATCAGCCTGACCTGGTTTTCCCATCTGTTGACAACTGTTGCAGGTATGGACGTATTTCTTTGCATCTTTGAATATTGAGGGCCAATAGTAACCCATTTGTAAAATTTTGTGTTCAGTCCTGCGGTATGAAAAATTTCCACCAAAGGATTCTTCATGTCCTGCCTTTAGTATGTCGTAGATTTTGTCATCTCATACGCATCTATGAATCTGGAGATCAACTCCTGTGTGTAAGAGATATTCGTTGATCCAAGTGAATCGTGCGCTATGCTGGACGATCAATTTTCTTTCCCTTGATGATAGATGTGCCGATAATCTTCCCACTACCAGATAATTTGCCACATCATTGTACCAAGGTGGATTTGTGGTAACGGAAAATAGATGCTCATCTGGAAATTGATCTTCAACTGTTAAGGAGTCATCTGTTTTGGGTATGCGGGATAGGAAGTCTGTGACAAGATTTTCTCTCCCGGGTTGATCTTTGATTGTGATGTCAAATTCCTGCAAGAGTAATAACCACCGAGTGACCCGTCCATTAGTGATCAGTTTATTAGCTAGATATATAATAACATAATGATCAGTATACAGAATAATGAGATAGCTTGTTATATAATGACAAAATTTATTGATGGCGTGCATAACAACTAAACATTCTTTTTCTATTACTGTATAATTAAGTTCAGCTAGAGTAAGATTCTTGCTAATGAAATAAATAGCATAAGGTTTCTTGTCTTCTTCCTGTCCAAGGACGACGCCTATGGAAATATCTGATGCATCGGTGGAGATGTGAAATGGTATTTTCCAATTTGGTCCCCTCAACACTGATGCTGTCAATATCAGCTTCTTAAGTCTTGGAAATGCCACATCACACTTTTCAGACCACTAAAACTCCACATTACCAGTCAAAGCATGTAAAGGTGCAACGGTTCTTGCAAAATTTTCCATAAATCTATGATAGTATCCAGAAGTGCTAAGGAAACTATGTACCTCTGTTTATGTGTGTGGTGTAAGTAGATTAAGGATTACCTCTATTTTTGTTGGATCTACTCTAATTCCATCTGCAGAAATATAATGCCCTAGTACCACACCTTCTGTCATCATCATGTGACATTTTTCATGGCTTAAACATAACCAGGTAGCAATGCATAGTTCCAATACCTTCTCCAGATTATTCAGTGCTTGGTCGAAGTCATCACCATAAGGAGTGAAGTCATCCATGTAGACTTCAAGCCCTTCACTGATCAGGTCATTGAATATGCTCAGGATGGCCCTTTGGAATGTGGCTAGAGAATTACATAGTCCAAAGGGAAATACTCTGTATGCAAAGGTACCCCAGGGGCAGGTGAATGTAGTTTTATATTGATCTTCTGGGGCGATTTGGATCTGATTGTAGCCACTAAAACTGTCTAGGAAAGAAAATAATTTCTTTCCTGCTAGAGTATCCAGGACCTGATCGATGAAAGGTAAGGGGAAATGATCCTTTTGAGTGGATTTGTTAAGTTCCCTGTAGTCAACACAGATTCACTATTTCCCATTTTTCTTTGGGATGATCACTAATGGGGAAACCCACTGACTATCTGAGATAGGGTATATAAAATCTACATCCAACAACTTTTGTAATTCTTCCTTGATAATATCCCTGAGATGGGGATTCAGTCTTCTCTGAGGCCATCGGATAGGTTAAGCGTCTTTCTCAATATAAATGTGGTGTGTGTAGAGTTGCAGATCAATACCTTTCATATCAGAATACTCCCATGAAAAATCTTGCTGGTATTTGGAGAGGACTTGAATTAGCTTTTGTTGTTGTTATTCATCTAAATTGGCATTGATGTTCAGAGACCTCCCTGGTGCAATGTCGACAGATTTGTTGTTATGAGTAGTTGTAGTTGGAATTTGTTGTTCCATTAAATCTTCCAACAGGTCTCCTTGTGCTTCACAGTCTAGAACAGCTTGGAGCATCTGGCAGGTTGGGTTACTCATGGTGGCTGGGCTATTAATAAACCCACTGATTACGTCATCCTCCAGCTAGTTCTTAAGTCTGAGGGCTTCTTCTAGCATGACAGGGGCTCGTAAATCCTTTTTTGGGTATCGTGGTGGTGGAAATTGTGGATATACAAAAGTTGGGCTTGGCTTGGCATGAGGATATAAGATGAGATTCTTTATGACACCTCCTCTAACAATTTTCATATTACTCGTTCGACATCCTGTGTACGCATCTGCTATTGTGAGCCATGGTCTGCCCAGTATTAATGGATGCCCTTCAAGTCCACTTCTTGGGTTGATGATGAGAAAATCTGGCGGATACTCCCAAGAGTCGACAAAGATGGCTATATCATGTAATGTACCAACTGGTCGAACCATCAATCGATCTGCCAATTGTAACATAATTGGGGTGGGTTCGAAGGAGTCAAAACCCATGGTATTGCAAGTTTCCATAGTCAGGATGTTGATGGCCGCTCCCAAATCAACTAGTGTATTTGGAAAAGAACAACCCTGGATCTGAACTGTTACTATGGGATTCTATGGATCTGCATATTTGATTGGTTCTTGTCTACTAAGAATTAGATCAGACAAGACTCCTACTATGCGAACTGTCGATGATGAATTTTTGATCTTCCTAACAAGCTTCCTTCCACATAGTTCCTTGATTGTTTTTGCGTAAATCGTAATATCTTGTAGTGCCTATAGG
This sequence comes from Picea mariana, assembly GCA_032191745.1. Taxonomy (NCBI): domain Eukaryota; kingdom Viridiplantae; phylum Streptophyta; class Pinopsida; order Pinales; family Pinaceae; genus Picea; species Picea mariana. The sequence continues at coordinate 10,316 of JASDQU010220255.1, forward strand.
AGTGGAATCTTGACATATAAATTTTTGAGTTCCCCTACAATGTCAAAGTTGGGATATTCGACAGGTTTTTCTATCATCAATATTTCAGGGAACAAAAGGGAAAGAGTTGCATCCTTATTAGGATCCTGTGATTCGACTGTGTTTCCCCCCTGCTCGATTTTTTCTATTATTACCACAGTCGAGGGTGTTATTGCTGGTTGTTTTTCATTCTCCTACTCTTGAGAAACGTTATTTTCTTCAGGAGAGATTATATTCCCCAATCTCAACCGAAGTTCATTGCATCCTACCGAGTTGGTTTCCCCTTCCTTGTTCTCCATAATTTGGACGAGATGAGTCGGTATATTATTAGGGTTTGGGTGAGGTTGGGCTGGTAATTGGGGGCGCAATTGCGATTGAGGGTTTTGGGGTAGTTGGAGTGGAGCTTGCAATGTGGGTTGGGTTTGAGGGGGTTGATTGTTTATCCCCATGGGGCGCTGCCAATTCTGGTTCCAATTTGGGTTTTGGGCAGTCCTATTGGGCCACTATGAAGGGTAGGGTTTATTTGAATTTTTCCAGGGTGAGGTGGGATATTGTGAGTTAGGCCAGGTAGAGTTTGTAGTTGGTTGATTATGCTAGACAGGATTTGTAGTGGATTGGTTTGGCCAAGTGGGATTTGCAGGTGGGTATTGGTGGGGTTGCCAGTTCTGATTAGTAAACTACTGGCCCTGCCATGCGTTACCAGAATTTTGTTGTTGATTATACTATCTGGGAAAGAGAGAGGAAGGGTCTTGTAGTGTATTTGGAGGTCGGTTCTGCCATTGACGACGTTGAGCCATCATATATAATGGCTCTGTTTCTTCTTCCGCTTCTCAAAAGATAGATTTCAGTCCAGGGAGCGATGGGCATTGTTCTGTGCCATGATCCTTGGCGCAGATAGCAAAAATCCGAACCACATCCAAAGGGTAATCCCTTGGACCATGTTTTCTTTTTCATCTATGGAAAAATATGGCCAAAGTATGTTCTGCTTCTATTTTTTTTCTTTTTAGCTTGCAATACATCCAACTGTGTAGTCAGAGTGCTTAGAATATCTATTTTGAAATTTTCTAAGAGATTACCAACTTCAGCTCGCGTAACACCCCCGCTTGTAGTATTGCTACTTCTAGTGAGGGAAGTCCGCATTCTTGATCTGGTCCGTGTGCTTCCTCGTGAGAACCTGATACAAAATTGAATGATGTTATCATAAGTTTCATGATAAATGTCACCCTTTCCCATTAGATTCAATGTTTCTACCCATTCATCTTTCTTACCCTTAATAAAAGTTGTCGTAAGTACTTCACCTGGTAATGTACCATAGGGTGATCTTTGTAAATTATACTGAAATATCTCAACATATTCTTCTAACAATTCATTTTCTTTTGTAGTCATTTGCAAGATTTCATCTTTCAGGTCTCTGGTTCTACAATAATCCTGATATTTTGTCAAGAAGGCTTGTTTCATACCATCCCATGAGTTTATAGTTCTGCCCCCTCATCCCATAAACCAACGTAGAGATGCTCCTTTCAAAGTGGAGGGGAACAATTTTAATTTTTAGGGTTCAGAGGTGTAATAATACCCTCTACATAGGACATGAAATTCAAATAAGAATGTGTTTGGGTCTTCTGAGATCAATCCATGGAAGGTTGGCAGGTTCTTTAGGGGAATTGCCCTCATGGGGGAATTGACAATTGGATCAACTATCAGATATTCCAATGCAGAAGTATGGGAACGTTGTTTATTTGGTTGTGCCATTTGATCGAAAATGTGCCAGAAATCTTCAGGGATTTCTTCATTCGGGTATTTTATTCGAGGTGTTTGATTATCTGACCCTCTCGGGGATTTTATTGCACTCCCTCTATCTTGGATTTCATGTATGGCTTCTTCTTTCACAAGAGATTCAGGATAAGGGGGTGGTGATGGATCTGCCTTGGCAACCCCGCTGGTTTCTCCTTCTCCTTCCTCCAGATTACAAGAATTTCCCTCTTCTAAAGGGGTGAGAGGTGGAAGATCTGTGCTCTGAAAGATTTGCTTAGTCCCTTCAGTTTTGTTGTGAATCTTGGTGTGGGTTGCAGTTGGTGAGACTTCTACCTGAGGGATTCGTGTAGATCCTTTCCTAAGTCCAACCGAAGCTTGAGATTCAACTTTTCGGATGATGTCGTCTATGAAAGTCCTTCTCCCAGGGAGGACCAGGCCCTGGGCTTTGGTAATTTTTGGTGGGGTTTTTGGTTTTTCAAGATCTTTCTTCTTAGTCATACACACTTCACACAAAAATAAATTCAAGAAAGAAAAACACCTATGCAACCTCTTAATGCATCAGCTGGAGGTAGGCGTTAGCATAAGAATCTTACTTATTGTCTGCGTAGGTTCTTACCTTCTGTCTTCAATACCTCGTCCTCCAGAGGCACAATCTATGTTACCTTTGACATTCTCCCCGAAAACGATGCCAAAATGTTGGGCTCTAAAGATGTCCTAAAAACAACCTTAGTTTAACATTAATTTATCATTCCGAGGATTCATATTTTATCTCAAGAACATCAACAAAGTCTATGCAGATAGCTTGTAGAGGCTAAAATCACGTAGCTAAAGAAAACCCGAGTTTATCCACAATCAAGTTCCTCAAATGTTCATTTAAAGATTCTAAAATTAAGATCTTACTTAACAAAATTGAAATCTAATTGCTAACATGCTAGGAATGAAAAGGAACTAGCTAACCTGCTAAATTCATTTAACTGAAAAGCAATGATTGAATCTGCGTAAAGACTTGCAGAATTGACTATTAACTAGGAATCAAATTGTTGGAAAGGAAATAGTGAATTATTCTAATGGAAGGAAACTACAATTGTAATATAATCATAAGGAATAAAAAACATAACTAAATGGAAAGGAAAAACAATTGTAACTTTAAATGAAAGGAACGACACTTGTAACCTATTTGAAAGGAACAACAAATGCGAATCTTAAGTAAAAGGAACAATGCATATGAAAATGTGAGGAACTGTCAAGCAGAAAACCGTAGTAATGGAAATTGGAATCAACAATCATTAACACTCAAGAGAGATATCTATCTTATGTATGCAAACTGTATGAAATCATTAACACGCTTATGCATTCGTCTTAACTATTGTGAAAGGGAATCGAATCGTAAAACAAAAATCAAACTGATACAATTACAACTGAAACAGTAGCTCCTTTAGACTGGGCCCTTGGTCCTTAGAAGAACTGCTACTAGAAACTCAGTATATAGAAATGGTGAAAACGATCAAATCTTTTATTAACTTCATAGCTGGTACATCATTCACAAAAACAGCTTGTGCAAAGTAACTCTGAGTCTGAATACTTGAATCACAATTCTTAGATTAGCTTTTAGGATCTATTATCCTCTCTATATACAATAATTTGAGTAAATCAAGCCACCCCGAGGATCGGAAGATCCTCAGGATTGCTTTACTATTATAAAGTTACAATATAGAAAACTGAAGCTTCTTTAAAACTTCTTTTGCGCCAAAAGTCCTTAACCTCCAATGGCTCATGCATATTCAAGATTTCCTTTTCTATTTCGGTTTTGACAATATTTAACCAATCTTGTAACAAAATCAAACAATTCAAACCCGTATTTTAGATTCTATTCATCATGATTTCAATAATATCACTAGAAGGCATGTTAATCATTTTCTATCCTATTTATCCCTAATTAACAGAAAAGTCACTCAAGATTGTATCATAAACTACGGGAATAAGGAGGATATTTGTACCTTTTTCATAACCCAACAGGAACCATGCCTCTGTCCTCTGCATATGATAAATCTCTCCCCCTTTGTCATCAATGGAAAAGGTATCTTTCCATCTGGGGTTTCTCCCCCTGACTGAACTATCCTCTTATGGTGCTTCCTTGTGTAAATCTAAGACATATAAGATAAGCATTCAAAAAGCATTCATTTTGGAGTAGAAATAACTGCAAGTCTCCGCCGAAGATTTGAATGTGCTTCGTCTTGGAGTGCATCACTGGGTTCTTCGAGATACTGATGGCGCTTGTATTATCACAATAGATTGGAATGGGCTCATCATAGTCAACCTGTATATCTGTTAGAGTTTGTTTCATCCAAAAAACTTGTGTACAACATGATGTTGCTGCAATATACTCTGCCTCAGTTGTAGATAAAGATATTGATGATTGTTTCTTTCTTAGACATGATACTAAACACTCACCCAAGTAGAACACTGCTCCACTGGTGATTCATCAGTCATCAATACAACCTGCCCAATTTGCATCTGTGTAGGCAATACGTGATAGATCATTTCCTTTTGGATACCATAATCCAAACTCTTATGTTCCTTTGAGATATCTGAAAATTCTCTTCACTGCTAACACATGTGAATCCTTTGGTGCTGCTTGAAATCATGCCACTTGTACAATTGCCAGCATTACATCTGGTCTGGATGTTTTCACATATAGTAGGTTGCCAATCATTGACATGTGTTGCCTCTGATCTGTAGACTTTGAATCATCATCTTTGCTCAACTTGCAACTGGTTTGCATGGGAGTGATAACTGGTTTGCAATCTTCCATTCCGAACCTATTTATCATTTCTTTGATATACTTGGCTTGAGAAATAAAGATTCCTTGGTTTCTTTGACATATCTGAAGTCCCAAAAAGAAGGATAGTTCTCCAAATAACGACATTTCAAATTCATTCTGCATATATTTTGCAAATTTATGGCTTAACCTGTCATCATCACTACCAAAAATAATATCATCAACATAAACTTCAATTAATAAAATATTACCTTCACTTACCTTGATTTAGAGGTTGTTGTCTGCACTTCCTTTTATGAACCCTTCCCGCTGTAGATACTTATCCAGTCTAGAGTACCATGCTCTAGGAGCCTGTTTTAGACCATACAAGGTCTTCTTTAATTTACACACATAATTTGTGTTCTCTGACAACTGAAATCCTTCTAGTTGTTCAATGTATACTTCTTCTTCAAGTTCCCCATTCATAAAAGATGATTTACATCCATCTGATATACTTTAACATTTTTGGAGCATGCATAGGCTAAAAGCAACCTGATTGCTTCCATTCTAGCAACTGGGGAAAATGTCTCTTCAAATTCAATTCCTTCAATCGATGCATATCCTTTACATACCAATCTAGCTTTGCTCCTTGTAACTTGTCCATCTTCATTTAAATTATTCCTGAAAACCCATTTTGTGCCGATCACATTCTTATTCTTTGGTTTTGGAACCAGTTCCCAAGAGTCATTTTTCTCTATTTGAACCAATTCTTCATTCATGGCTTTATTCCAAAATTCATCCTTGTTGGCTTCTTCAAAACAATTTGGTTCAATTGTAGATATCACTGATAGGTGTGTTTTTTCTGGTGAACAAATTTTTCTTCTAGTATCAACTCCTGCATCTTTGTTTCCAATAATCTGATCTGAAGGATGATTCTTCTGTACTCGTTTTCTAGGTGTCTTTGGAGATACTTGTTGAACTTGCTCTTCTGTTTCTTTCAGATTCTCTTCATCTTTCTCTTATACTTCATATTTTGCTTCTTCTTCTTCGAAAAGTTGTTTCATTGATTTGTTTTCTTCTTTCTTTGATTATGGTCTTCCTATTTCATCAATTGTTACGTTGATGCTTTCCACAACTTTGTTCAATCTTATATTGTAACACTTGTATGCTTTCCATGTACTTGAGTAACCAACAAGTACTCCTTTGTCCACAGAAGAGTCAAACTTTCCCATTCTGCCATATTCTCTTTTGATGTAGCATTTGATTCCAAAAACTATGAAGTGCTTCACATTTGTTGGTCTTCCTTTCCATATCTCGTAGGGAGTTTTATCAATGTTTTTTCTGAGCATTACTTTGTTTTGAATGTGAACTGTTGTATTCACTTCCTGTGTCCAAAATATATTTGTCAATTTGGAATCCATTAGCATTGTTTGAGCCATTTCCTATAATGTCCTGTTCTTTCTTTCAATAACTCCATTCTATTGAGGTGTCCTAGCAACAATGAATTTCCTTTTTATTCCATGACTGCTGCAATAGTCCATAAATTCCTTTGAAGTGAACTCTCCTCCATTATTAGATCTCAAGAATTTGATTCTTGAATCCATCTCATTTTCAACCATTTCCTTGTAGATCTTGAAGTTTTCAAAAGCTTCTGACTTGTTCTTGAGAATGAAAATTGCAATCATTCTTGTATAATCATAAACTAATAACATAAAGTATCTCTCACCTTTTAAGCCCTTTGTTGTAGTTGGTCCAACTATATCAGTATGCACAATTTCCATTGGTCTTGTTGTTGAATATTCCTTTGATTTGAACCTAGTCTTTGTTTGCTTTCCTTGTTGACAATGCTTGCATAAAGTGTTGTTTGGTTTTGTGATATGGGGAATTTCTTTGACTGCTTCTCTTTTGCTCACTTTGACAAGGTTATCAAAATTCATGTGACCCATTCTTCTGTGCCATAGCCAACTTTAATCTTCATTTCCTAGACAACACTTTTCATTTCCAATTTCACTTAACACATATATGTTGTTTGAAGTTCTTGCAGCTGTACTGACCAATTTCCATGAACCTTCTCTTCTTATCTTACACTTTTGTGAATTGAAAGTAACTTTATGACCTTGGTCACACATTTGACTCACACTTAGAAGATTATGTTTCATATCTTCTACCACTAGAAAATTTTGTTCCTTTTTATTCTTGTTCTTAATTCAGACTGTGCCTTTTGCAATGATTTTGGTTGAATTATCATTTTCGAAGGAGACTGATCCATTTCGTTCATTTCGCAATGTAATAAATTTGTCTCTATCACCTATCGTGTGTTTTGAACACCCACTGTCAACATACCAACCTTGTTTCTTCTTCTTAGATTGTAGAGCGACTGTGCATTCTTCATTGCTACACTGATCTTGCTTTCTTATCCATGTCGTTTTCTGAGGTTCTTGTTTGTGACTGTTGTTATTCTATTGAGGTTCTTTAGGAGGGACTGTCATTCTGCAATTTTTGGCCACATGTTCAAAATTATTACATTTGTAACATTCCACTTCAGTGCTCAAAGATTCAAACTTGTTGTAACTTCTTCTTTGTGTTTCACTAGGTCTTCTTGAGTAACCCCTTTGTGTATGACTCTCAAAGTTGTTATTGTTCCTGTTGTTAGCTATGGAATTCATAGCTTTATGTCCAAAATTATTACATGCATAACATAAACCAAAAAATATTGTTTGATACCCGGGAGTTGAAGATATTCTGAAAGAAGGTGATCTTATGAATCCTTCTTCTTCTTGAGGCCTATTTGTATGTTGTTGATTCTGAAATTTGAATCTTCTCGGTGGAGGAGTGTCCCTGTAATCTTCCTTGTATATCTTCCTATCCCCTTTGATTGTTTCTGCATAGTTTTTTGGATTTATTTCTTGCTCTGTTGTTTTGGATCTTGACCTCTTTTCTGTCTGATTGTATCAAAGTCCAAACTTTTCAAGATGAGATTTTTGATTGCTGATAATGTTGTTGAGTGAAAAATATGTCGCATAAATTCTCAACGATTTAATGTCAACCAGGAGCTCGT